>CM042256.1:14558549-14826049 GCA_023566225.1 Romanogobio albipinnatus
GTTTTTTTATCGTTCAGGCAAGTGTTATACATCATTATAATCTGCTAAGTTTTGTTTAAATGTTCTGTTTTAAAAAAAATTTGTGTACAGTCAAATTAAAGAAAACACACATGATGCGCTATCGTCAACCTCTCTCTCAATGATATCTAATCTGATTCTCTTCAGAAAATTACCTTAAGCTTAGTGAAAACTTATCACACAGACATGAGACATATGTCTAAAGAAACTTTGAAATGTCAGGTTTTAAATAAATTAAATCGAAAACAAATATTCTATGTTTATGTAATCTGTGTGAAAAGTGGTAGATGTCAGTCGACTCATTATCTCACTCAATATCTGCTAATGCCACGCCCACGGAGCACGAGCTCTTTGAGATTAAAATACAGGCGATCAGCGTCAACGGCCACACATCAAATCAACTAATTTCAAGCTCGAAATGATATTTGAGTATTGTGTGTATGATAGTTTACAAAATCAAATGATTCAGAAAATGTCTGCCATTGAAATGACTGGGAAAAGTGTCCCAATCAACCTGAATTCACCCAATGCTATTCAAAATCATAATTGCATTGCATCATGTTTTAAATCCCAAATATTTTACTTATAACATTCAACATTACCAATTATTCAGTTATTGTATTTATTATTCAATATTACTGTTTTTTTTTTTTTAGCATGAGACTTCTTTCAAACACATTTCTGATTTAAATCTTGTTTCTTGTTTTGGCAGATAATTTAGCTTGCTTTAAGTAAAAACTCACTTAATTTTAATTTTTCCCCCCAGGAAACTTTTTCGTTGGTGTGTGTTTTACTGGTACTGTACTTATCTAGTAAACCTAAAATCTAGTACCTGTAGCTCATTCATTATGCAGCTCATTATGCCTTCTTTGTCTCTCAGCTGTGAATTACAGCATAATTCATGGTTCGTTCATGCCTCCTCGCATACTGGGTTAGTAAAGAAAAAGTGTTTTAAAAATTTTAAGTGAATGTATTGTTTTATGTGAATGAGTATGCTCAATGATTCTCACATCTCACATCAGTTTAAAGCAAAAAAACTAAAACAAAAACACCCAATAATCAAAGGTCTTGTGAACACATATCTATTGTGTGTTTTGTTTGATCATTTATTTGACCAAACATTACAGTAAAATAGCAATATTGTAAAATGTTCTACAAAAAACATTTTCTATTTTTTTTTATGCATTTGGCAGACGCTTTTATCCAAAGTGAGTTACAGTGCACTTATTACAGGGATCCCCCTGGAGCAACATGGAGTAAAGTGCCTTGCACAAGCACACACTGGTGGTGATGCCTGCTTGGATCGAACCAGCAACCTTCTATGTATCAGTGTATCTGCGTATCAGTTCAGTGGTTTAACCACCTGGTAACTAGGGGAGTAACGATACACCTATGCCACGGTTCGGTTCATGTCACGGTTTTGGAGCCACGGTTCGGTTCGGTTTCAGTTCGGTTCGCTGTGGAGTAATGGTTCATGGCGGGCACCAGCAATAATAACACTAGATTCCCTTTTAACTTAAGAATAACAACAGCAATAATTTAACTTGATACATTGGCTTCACGGTTTCTTTAGAACAGTTTGCATACCTAAACTCAAATTAAATAAATGTCTGCACTGTAGACTAGTATGAAATAATCTACTCATGTGACCATTTACCATAATGTTTAAAAAAAAAAAGCACATTATAAAAATTGATGACACACACACACACACACACACACACACACACACACACACACACACACACACACACACACACACACACACACACACACACACACACACACACACACACACACGTAATGTCCCACTGTAGCCTACTTAACAAACACATTAACTGTATGAATATGACATATACTGATTAATAAATAGGCCTATAAGTTAAAGATATTAGATAAGATATTAAAAAGAAGTTTGTTAATACTATAAAGTAGCCACCACACTAATTTAAAAATAAACTAAATAAAGTGGCATTTTGTGGTTATGGAAACAACAGTTACCATGCTGCATGAAACTGCATGAAAATCCTTCCCAGCTAACACACGTCAAACCAGATTATTGGTACTTTACTTTTATTTCATGACTTACAAATTGACATCGTAACCTTGCATGCGCGCGTGTAACTAAATAGTGTGCGCTATGAGTGCAGTATAACGGCTTACAGGACAGGAAAGTGGCTTTCTGAGGGGTGAGAGATTTTTTATTTTGTAACAAGCTACGAAAATGACGATGCTGCTAGGACTCCAAGGTAGCATTTTGACTACCTGGCTAAATGGGGAAACTGGCTCTCTTTGCCCTTCCACCGTGCAACTTGAGCGATCGCCCAAGTCACGAGACATGCACTTGGAAGACAACATTTTGTTTATACTTAGTAAATAATATTATAATAACATTTAGTAAAAATAGAGCTCTTATTTTGTTGTTAAAAGTGTACGAATTACTATTTAATCTAATGTCAAGGAAGAAAATAATTATTTTGTGGCATATGGTGAATGAGAGCTGTGCTGGGCCAGCAGGGGGCGGGGCGCGCTCGGTTCGACATGAGTATCGCAGTTCGAATATCGTTACACCCCTACAGGTAACCCACTTGACCACCATCTCCCCCGTTTTAAAATACCACCATCCCCCCCAGTGTTGACAAAGCTTTACATTTTTCAGAATAATTACTTCAGTCTTCAGTGTCACATAATCCTTCAGAAATCATACTCATATGTTGATTTGCTTCTCAAGAAACATTTCTTAGTATTATTTATTTGAAACAGAAACAGAAATGTGTTTGTTCACAAAGGAAGATACTATTTGGAAGAATTTTGGTAACCAAGCAGATCTCTGCAGCCACTGACTAACATAGTGACATGGTGTGGGGGGGTTATACTATGGTAGTCAATGGCTGCTCACGCTCCTTTGGTGCTTTTGAAGTGAAACTGCCATGGCAATAGACAGCGGAATGGTTGTCATTTAGAAATAAGATTGTGTGGGTGTTTGAATCGAGATTGTGATCTTTTAACGATTAAACACGCAGCTCTAGTGTGTGTCAGGACATTCACAGACAGCGCATTCTCTTTTGTCTTATCACGCTTAAATGGTTTAAAAGCATTTGCATGAATAAGAGCGTGATCATATCAATGTTTTGCTAGCCAAAGGATGATAGAAAAACGGATGCTGCGTTAAATATTTTTAACGCATCAAACTGAAAAATTATTTGCAGGCATTAACAAGCTAATTTTGACAGCACTAAAAATAAGTGTTACCTTGTCTTTAATTAAAAAAAAACAAAAATCCCAGAGACCACATTCCCAGATTACTGAGTGCTTACAAATAGTATGTGTCATTTGATTTGTTTTGCTGCTGAAATATTTGCTAATAAGGAATACAAATAAGTAGGAACATGGCACATCACCAAAGGGTGTTTGCAGGTTCTTCCTGTTCCTCTATAATTCCCCCCTCTTGCTAGGGGGTGCTGAGAGGTGAATGTTCATCCATTATGATAATTACTTATTTCTATGATCAATACTAGTCTCACTTGCACTACTGAATATTCTACTGACGGGGCAGTGAGATCATCCAACCGGGTCAAATCCAGGTAAGGGTCTCTCTGCTTCATTAGTTCTCAAAGGAACAGTCAGTTTCTACATATTTCACAAATTAAAGAGGATAAGCAAATGGTGAATAATTGACTTCGGTCCAATTAAAATTTCCCTAATAAACCAAAGAAAAGAAGCCCCGGAAGGCATCAAACGGAATAACGAAGCCCCTTAAGTGCATCAAGACCTTAACAGAAACCAAGAGTTTGTGTAAATGGAGCAATCAAAGGTATGGTGATGTCTTAAAAATCCAAAATTGCAAGACCAGATATACAGCACAATTAAAAATGCTTGAAAAGTAGGTGGAGGGGGGGGGGGGACATACCCTCCACCACGGCGAGGGGGTATCTGAGGTTGTCTGTCTGGCTATTCAGGCAGCACTGGGAGGGCTGGAAGGTGATGGGCACAGTCCCTCTGTTCGCCACGGCGACGACCCGCTCCTCCAACTCCCTCCACAGTTGAGAAAGATCACGGTCAAACTCCTGGTCCAAAGAGACATGCGTTGCAGCCTGCTTCTCGCCTATTGAAAAACAAGACGGAGATGCAAAATGCAACTTATTACATACTGCTGAGACAAATAACATGGGCATACATATCTAGAATTCAAGTTCAAATTGGGGTGGATGTGTAAATAAAAGTATATATTTTAATACCGGTCACTGGCCATCATTATTAATCACTATTTTGCCTTCACTAAATTATTCAAAGGCCTATATTCATTAGGGCTGGGTATTGACACAAATTTCAAGATTCAATTTGATTTCCATTCACAAGCTTTCGATTCGATTATGATTTCGATTCGATTCAATATTGATTATTGTGGATATATATCAGATACAGTACATGGCAAATTTTTCTTGAGGAAAAAAATCTTAACTACTGCTGTAAACTATACATGGTAGTCAGTTGGTACATTACTATAATATTAAAGGTTAACCTTAAAGGGATAGTTCACCCAAAAACGAAATTCTTATGCTTATCTGCTTACCCCCAGGGCATCCAAGATGTAGGTGTCTTTGTTTCTTCAGTAGAACACAAATTAAGATTTTTAACTCCAACCGTTGCAGTGTGATAGTCTTATAATGCATGTCAATGGGGATATTTTAGAGTATGAGAACAATGAGAGTAAAAACACATAGACATAAGTATCCATATTAAACCATGCGGCTCGTGGCGACACATTGATGTCTTAACATAAATACTGTTCGGTTTCTCGCAGAAATGTCTTATGTTTTTTCCTCTTATCAGATGAATGTCATCTAGTATTCCCAGCGCCATAACTTCCGGTGAATAAGGTCAAAATACTAGCGCGATATATATATACAGGTCCTTCTCAATAAATTAGCATATTGTGATAAAGTTCATTATTTTCCATAATGTAATGATAAAAATTAAACTTTCATATATTTTAGATTCATTGCACACCAACTGAAATATTTCAGGTCTTTTATTGTTTTAATACTGATGATTTTGGCATATAGCTCATGAAAACCCCAAATTCCTATCTCAATAAATTAGCATATTTTATCCAACCAATAAAAGAAAAGTGTTTTTAATACAAAAAAGTCAACCTTCAAATAATTATGTTCAGTTATGCACTGAATACTTGGTCGGGAATCCTTTTGCAGAAATGACTGCTTCAATGCGGCGTGGCATGGAGGCAATCAGCCTGTGGCACTGCTGAGGTGTTATGGAGGCCCAGCATGCTTCGATAGCGGCCTTAAGCTCATCCAGAGTGTTGGGTCTTGCGTCTCTCAACTTTCTCTTCACAATATCCCACAGATTCTCTGTGGGGTTCAGGTCAGGAGAGTTGGCAGGCCAATTGAGCACAGTAATACCATGGTCAGTAAACCATTTACCAGTGGTTTTGGCACTGTGAGCAGGTGCCAGGTCGTGCTGAAAAATGAAATCATCTCCATAAAGCTTTTCAGCAGATGGAAGCATGAAGTGTTCCAAAATCTCCTGATAGCTAGCTGCATTGACCCTGCCCTTGATAAAACACAGTGGACCAACACCAGCAGCTGACATGGCACCCCAGACCATCACTGACTGTGGGGACTTGACACTGGACTTCAGGCATTTTGGCATTTCCTTCTCCCCAGTCTTCCTCCAGACTCTGACACCTTGATTTCCGAATGACATGCAAAATTTGCTTTCATCCGAAAAAAGTACTTTGGACCGCTGAGCAACAGTCCACTGCTGCTTCTCTGTAGCCCAGGTCAGGCGCTTCTGGCGCTGTTTCTGGGTCAAAAGTGGCTTGACCTGGGGAATGCGGCACCTGTAGCCCATTTACTTCACACGCCTGTGCACGGTGGCTCTGGATGTTTCTACTCCAGACTCAGTCCACTGCTTCCGCAGGTCCCCCAAGGTCTGGAATCGGTCCTTCTCCACAATCTTCCTCAGGGTCCGGTCACCTCTTCTCGTTGTGCAGCGTTTTTTGCCACACTTTTTCCTTCCCACAGACTTCCCACTGAGGTGCCTTGATACAACACTCTGGGAACAGCCTATTCGTTCAGAAATTTCTTTCTGTGTCTTACCCTCTTGCTTGAGGGTGTCAATGATGGCCTTCTGGACAGCAGTCAGGTCGGCAGTCTTACCCATGATTGCGGTTTTGAGTAATGAACCAGGCTGGGAGTTTTTAAAAGCCTCAGGAATCTTTTGCAGGTGTAATTTTGATTCAGATGATTAGGTTAATAGCTCGTTTAGAGAACCTTTTCATGATATGCTAATTTATTGAGAAGGACCTGTATATATATACACACACACACGTAGATGCCTCGTTCGACTGATCCGCTCAGGCACTAATGAGGAATCTACCGTATGTATATATCTATGATCGCGCCTGTATTTTGCATGATGGCGCGGGGACGGCTGATGCAGAGCCATAGAAAAAAATGAAATGCATTTTTAAATATGGATATTTTTCTTACACAAACGCATCAATTCGCTTCAGAAGGCCTTTATTAACACCCCGGAGCCGTGTGGGGCACGTTATTTGATAGACGGATGCATTTTTTATGGACTTCAAAAACTGAGCAACTATTACTGCCATTATAATGCTTGGATTAGCCAGAACATTTTTAATATAACTCAGATTTTATTCGTCTGAAAGAAGAATGATGGTGAGTAAATCATGGGCTAATTTTCATTTTTGGGTGAACTATCCCTTTAACTGATTTAACTAAAAACATGAATTTTACTCATTGATGTTTTTTATAATAATAAAGTTATATTACTAACTTTACAATTACATAATCATTTCTACTCCAATTAGTTTTTTGGAACATATCTTTTTATTGGCATATATTTATCAAAATGCTAATCTCTAGAGTTAATTTTTCTACCTGACTAACGAGTTTATGGACACTGAATGGTTTTTCTGAGGTAAATGCGATATTACGTGACATGGTTCACAAGCTGTTTTATTGACGTCTTTCCGCCATTGAATCACGGATTGAGTGGTTACATATGACGTGATGAGGATTTCAGTGTACATTTTCGATTTTCCTCTTTTAACATACCTTCAGAGTCAGACGTTCATTAAGGTTTATTTTGCGCTGTAACTGATATTAAAGCAGAGGAGATGATTAGTTCACGTGCACTCTGGCTGCCGCTTCTCTTGAGCTGAGCTGCGCTACTGTGATCTGTCACACCACATTAAACAGCACCAAAACAGTATATATATTTTTTTTTTTTCCTAATAAAAATGGATGTAATTTGAAATCGGAGACTTTGTATCTTATCAGTAGGAACAAAGCACAAAGATTATTGCAATTGGTTTGGTTGGGAAAACAGGATGACTAATCGATTCTTGGATTTAAGAATCGATATCGGTTCATAAAAATGAGAATAGATTAGAATTAAAGATTACAGTTTTTAAAGTTTTAAATATGGATATTTTTCTTACACAAACACATCGCTTCGGAAGGCCTTTATTAACCCCCTGGAGCCATGTGGATTACTTTTACGATGGATAGATGCACTTTTATGGACTTCAAAACAGAAACCTCCATTCACTGCCATTATAAAGCTGGGAAGAGCCAGGACATTTTTTAATATAACTCTGATTGTCATATAGACCTAGGATGACTTGACGGTGAGTAAATCATGGGCTAATTTTCAATTTTGGGGTGAACTATCCCTTTAAATTGATCAAAAGTGACATAAGACTGTTTACATTGTTATAAAAGATATTTTAAATAATTGATGTTCTTTTAAACTTTCTTTAAAGAATCATGAAAAAAAAAAAACTTTTCAACATTGATAATAATAAGAAATGTTTCTTGAGCACTAGATTAGCACATTAGAATCAGCAATACATTACATTTTAAGTATATTAAAATAGTTATTTGAAATTATACTATACTGTTGGGGGACACTGTACGGTCCAAATGTCTGGGATTAAAAAAAACTCAGAAATAAGTTTTAGGATCGAAAACAAAGCAATATTAGGAGTATGACATAAATAGTGAAGAATTTTAAATGTTTTGTATTTCTTTTATCGGTTGCTAATCAAATAAGCATTGATCATGTGACACTTTACAGACGGACAGTGTCTTGAGCTTCAGTGGAAGAAGAACATCTCTTTGGATCGTTCCAGAGAATATGGAACATATGATCATCAGGTTTCCTCACACATTTCTTCTCTCCTTACAAATATGACTGACAAATCATGGCAGTGAAAAGGGAATATTTGGGGAATTCAGAATATATAAACTCAACAGTGTTGTCCAATCAGCCGGTGTCTCAGAGGACATTTGGGATTCAGAGCCTAAGGCAAGCGGGGCGTTGGAAAAAACAACAGGTACGTTTATTTATTATTCCACACACACACACCCCCCTCGCACCTCCCCGTCCCCCTTTCAGAGTGAGTTCCGGGCAAAGACTTTAATTAAAAAGGTTTTCACACCTCCTCAGGCCTGTTCTCTTCACTCCAACAGCCGATTTTTTTTTTTTAAACACACGTTTGAGTTCTGTGATATTTCTAAAATGAGTCTTTTTGTTTGCTTCTCTTTAATTGAAGCGGAGCTCATTGCAGATAACAAATGTAGTAGTCCGTGTTCTCTCTCTTATTTTAAATGTAATTTATTCTGTGATGTATGGAGTAGCTCTTCAGCACCTCTTTATCTCTTTTGAAGTTTTCACTGGAAATTACTTTTTTTATCTGAGTGCATAAATGGTGCCTTGTTCATCTTCATTTCACCGTGGGGATGATGAGAGAAAGGTCATCACAACTTAATGTGGATGTTAAAATATGTCATTCATAACAGTTGCACTGTGCTGTGTTTATTCATGAGCAGGAACAGTCGATTACGTCACTATTCGGTTTACTTTCTAAGGGAATATGATTGCTTTTTGAGTGAATAATGACTAAAATTACGTTTGTTTTATACAGAAAAGCTTGGAATATACAATAACGATCAAAAGTTTGTGGAAAGCAAGATATTTGTATGTTTTTGAAAGAAGTCTATTTATTTGATATATATTATTTGATTAATGGTAATATTTGTTTTGGAGGTCTCCTACAACAGGTTTACATGCATCAAAGGTCAAAAAACACTTCTTTTTTTATAATATACTATGCACATCACCATATTTTTCAACGATTCTCAAATAACTGTCCAAAGATTTAGTATCTCTAAATCCCTCCTTTCCGCGGGCCTTCTCTTCTGTTTGCCCGACGGCCCAGTCTGTTACGATTGGTCTATCGCTTACTGTGCATGTCAGAAGCTAAACGCCCATTACTCTAACTGAACTTCAGCTCTGGAGGATTCCTAAAGTTTAGCGATTGTACACACTCTAAACACACAATCTAAAAGGCACGTGTGCATGAGACTGGAGTTCTCGTGCGAGACTGGAATTGTTATAAAAATTACAGCCCGCAAGAAACTTGCAATCCAAATGATCTGTGCACTGATTTGCAATAAAAAGTGAAAAGAAAAAGAAAGATTATGGAGGAGGAGATGGTTGGGGAGACACGGGGAGCAAGGATTGTGTTCTGCAAAAAGAGTTGGAGGTGAATAAATCAGAGGTCTTCAATGTTTTTCAGGGTAAGGACCCCTTAGGCGATAGAGACATGGAGTGGGGACCCCAATACAAAATGTGTCAAAAAGAGCTACATATTAAGCATAGAGCCTTCGATATTAAGAGAAACTAACTATAATAGGATTAAGAATAAGATATGTTAAGACAGTAGATCAGAATACACATTATTGTTGTACATGCATATTACTTGCCATTGTTAAAATTAACAAAATGCTGCGATAAAAAAAAACAATTAATTAGTTGTTTGCAGAGTCATTCATTTATTTTACTAATCAGATGGACAATTAAACATTTACCTGAACTTTAGTTTCAAGTTTAGTTTAATTTCACTGAGATGGACAATTAAGCGTATCTATTTTGACGTGCCATATTTTTGTCCTGTGCTAGTTATCACTGTCAATTGCAATTTCGAGAGTGAAACGCGCATTTATATGTAGACGTCTCTTCCAAAACTTTGCAGTGTGTAATTTGGCGTTGTTCCTCTTAGCAGCATGATAAACAATACTTTTATTCAATGGGTTATAGCTATATAACCTCAAATACGAAAGAGCGCTCACTTTACAATCACAGTTTAAGGATTAGTTCACTTTTAGATAAACTTTTGCTGATAATTTACTCACCCCCATGTCATCCAAGATGTCAATGTCTTTCTTTCTGCAGTCGAAAAGAAATTAAGTTTTTTGATGAAAACTTTCCAGGGTTTTTCTCCATATAATGGACTTCAATGGGCTCCAAACGGTTCAAGGTCCAAATGACAGTTTCAGTACAGCTTCAAAGGGCTTTAAACGATACCAGACGATGAATAAGGGTCTTATCTAGAGAAACGATCAGTTTCTGTGAGAAACCGAGCAGTATTTATGCTATTATTTTACCTCTTATCAGACGAACGTGATCATCTCTGAGCTCAGCCATAACTTCTGCTAAGTGAGGTCAAAATACGAGCCTGGTCATAGATATATCAATCGTAGATGCCTCGTTCTACTGATCCGTGCAAGTGCTAATGAGGCATCTACGTATACATCTATGGCCAGGCTCGTATTTTGACCTCACTTAACGAAAGTTATGGCGGAGCTCAGAGATGATCATGTTCATCTGATAAGAGGTAAAATAATAGCATAAATACTGCTTGGTTTATCGCAGAAACGGATCGTTTCGCTAGATAACACCCTTATTCATCGTTTGGTATCGCTTAAAGCCCTTTGAAGCTGTACTGAAACTGTCATTTGGACCTTGAACCGTTTGGAGCCCATTGAAGTCCATTATATCGTCGCTGTCCGATGAAACTCACGTATGTCCAAAACGCTTACTTTTCAGGAAGTGAAAAAAACACTGTATTTCAAAAGCAGTTGAATGTAGCGTTGTCATACTTGGTACGGCATCTTTACATGTAACCATATTCTTGCCAGTGTAATGATATAATCCACATTTGACCAAAATTGAGTTTAAATGGACATACGTGCATATTTTACAGTAACGGTGGTCGATACGCGTTCTTCCGATCATTAATTAGAATGGCAAAGTCGCGCTTCAGCAGAGGAATACGTGAGGAATACAGAGGAATACATGCTGGATATTCTCAGCCTCTGGCAAGCGGTGATCGCAGTATGAGTGAGGCATGTTCTAGTGACAATCATGACAGTAGCATTACAGGCTATAATTTGATCAGTTTGACTGAGAAAAAAAAGGCTGAATCTTATCAAAGAGACCGAGTTTATTTACATACTAGCAAGCAAACTAATCTGTGAAGAACTAGATTAGAACTAAACTGTGGAGAGCTTCAATGTCGTACTTTCGGCTATCCAGTGCTGAGCTTCGATGAAACAATTTCACGAGACCGGCGAGACCAGCGAGATGCTTCCACAGGGCGGGAGATACGCGGCGTGATTGACAGCTTTGACACCAAATGGATATACGTGAAAATCAGATGACATGTTTTCACAACTTTTCATTGGCCATTTAGATATGTGACGCATACTGTATACGGAAATGAACCTGGACATTCAATCCGTCGAAAAATCTCAAAATCGGCAAAATGGACATACGTGGTTTTCATCGGACAGTGACGATATGGAGAACAATCCTGGAATGTTTTCATCAAAAAACTTAATTTCTTTTCGACTTTAGAAAGAAAGACATGGACAACTTGGATGACATGGGGGTGAGTAAATTATCAGCAAAAGTTTATTGAAAAGTGAACTAATCCTTTAAGCTGTCACTCATCTCAGTTCGTGATCTCACAGCATTCCATCAAAATCAGTAAAGTTGTCTACACTGAATAATGAATCTCTTACTTACATCGTGTCTTTGTTAATGAGAGAATTCACGAGAGCAAGCAGAACTCAGCACTGAATAAAAACTGAGTGGTGAATGGATTCTAACTTAAACACCTCTGATTGACCATCAGAGGTCCAGAGATCATCGAGCATGTCTATGATTGGCTACATTTCTCACCGCTGCAAAACCCGTGAATAGGAATGTTTCACGTTCTCTAGAGAGCAAAACGCAATGTTTGCCAAATCTGTTTCTCCAATAATATTATACTATTACAGTATCAACGGAGGGTGCTATGCTTTTGTTTCAGGGTGCTTATAGTTGAATTTGACTTTGTGATGTTTTCTCCCAATGTTATAATTTTTTTTATTAAAAAATTATTTGTGATCAAACATTAATTGGCGGACCCTCTGCAGTACCGCTGCGGACCCCTTAGGGGTCACGGACCCCCGGTTAAAGCCCCATGGAATAAATAATAGCAATGTGCTGCAGTTGCGGCTGGTCAAGCAAATGTGTGTGCTTTGTTTCTGTTTGATAAAATTGTAAATACATCTATTAAAATACTGATATTCTAACTCCTCCCTGAACTTCCCGCTGCCCTGTATCTTGCTCTCTTATTGGCTGTAGGTCATCGCGATGTAATTTTCAGTCAGAACACATTTCAAACAGCAGGAGTTCCAGATATTTAGCATGACAAATATCTCACGGGTGTCGACGACTCGTCGCCAATTTTCTCAGATCTTTGATAATTCACACTGCTTGATTGTCACTCGCATGAACGAGCACTGATTTGCCAATGATTTTGAGCATTTGTTGCAAATTCGCAAAACCTGTCAAAACCTAAAATCGTGCAGTGTGAATTCGGCATTACTTACATTATATAGGCACTTTGTTGTTTAGAATGAGAGAATTTGAGAGAGTGCAGAAAATTCAGTCAGTGAGAGTTTTCAGCGCAATTCTTCAACGGGATACTCAATACACTCAACAGAAGCACGTGCAATCAGCTGTAATGCTCAACGGTGCAAAAAACTATGCATAAAAAGACATCTTTGATTTGATCTGCACTGATTTCATACATGGCTTACTTGGCTTCTGCATTCCACCTGATGGAAATGTGTTGTAGCGATAGAGAACTTTAATCCCTGATAATGTTTTATTACACCAGGAGGGTGAGTAAATTACAAACAAACAAAAAAAAATTCTAGTAAACTCTCCCTTTCTTGTGTATGTGAATGAGTGAGAGACACAGAAGATGCTTACCTTCGGCGAGTCTGCGTTCATGGCCAAAGAAGACACGTGTTTGTGAGCTGTGCAGGCAGGGCAGAGGCAGCTGCGGTAGGGAGCTCTCACCAGTCAACTGACTCATGCTCTGAGGGCAAAAGGTCAAAAGGTCATAAATATCAACAACATTTTAAGAACAGCTCTTCTTTTCACCTATAAGTTGTACTCATGCATCCACTGAGTACTGCCCCTTCAATGCTTGCCTTCTGACTGGCCAACAAAGGTCATGTGATCCAGAATTTCTTCTGCACAGTAAATATATGAAAAGTAAATGATCAGTATTAAAGGGTTAGTTCACCCAAAATTGAAAATAAAGTCAGTAATTACTCACCCTCATGTTGTTCCAACCATGTAAGACCTTCGTTCATCTTCGGAACATAATTTAGTATATTTTAGTATTTATTTTTTCCAAATGACTACAATTGCTCTGTATTAAGTCTATCATGCGACGAAAATACTTTTTGAGTGGAAAAACAACAAAAATAACGACTTTATCCCACTATTATTGTTGTTCAATTTGAGCCTCTGACGCCACGACGCATGCGCGAAAACTGAGATTAGTAGTAGTAGAAGAACGCCGTTTTCGCGCATGCGTCGTGGCGTCAGAGGCTCAAATTGAACAACAATAATAGTGGGATAAAGTCGTTATTTTTGTTGTTTTTCCGCTCAAAAAGTATTTTCGTCGCATGATAGACTTAATACAGAGCAACTGTAGTCATTTGGACTCCTTAAATGACGTTTTTACTTACTATTCTGGGCCATCAAGTTTCATTCCCTCTGAAAGCCTATGGAGGAGTGAGACAGCTCTCAGATTTCATCAAAAATATACTAAATTATGTTCCGAAGATGAACGAAGGTCTTACATGGTTGGAACAACATGAGGGTGAGTAATTACTGACTTTATTTTCAATTTTGGGTGAACTAACCCTTTAAGGCCCATTGACACCAGGAACTTTGAGCATAAAGATAACTATAAATATAATGTGTCTATATTGTCTTAATGCAGGGCGAGGAAAAAAATTTGAGTGGCCAAAGACTCCAAGGATCACAGCTGGAGAATTGCAGCGATTAGTTGAGTCTTGGGGTCAGAAAGCCTTTGATCAACACAAAAATGTGTCACTGAGCACGAAATGAAGCTTCTGTTATGGCCGTCCCAGTTCCCTGACCTGAACCCTATAGAAAATAAGTGGGGTGAAGTGAAGAGAAGAAGCACCCACATGGACCTGGGAATCTGAAGAGATTCTGTATGTCAGGTGTTCTCCAAACTCGTCAGGCAATATAGGAAAATGTTCTCTTGGGTAAAGGAGGTTGCAAAAAGTATTTAATAAAAGGGTGCCAATAATTATGGCCGTGTTTAGGAGAAAAGCATTTTTTTTACTTCAATGAAAGTTAATAAAATATAAAAAGGATAAACAATGCAGTTTACAGCCACCTTTCATCATTTTTACCAGGGGTGTCAATAATTCTGACCACAACTGTATATGCCCTGCGGGTTTAATATACATACGCTTTAATCATTTACATGCGTGTAGGTTATGTGTGTCTCAGAGCGGCACCGATCTGCTCCACATGAACTGTTATGATGCGTGGAGTGCGTCTCAAACCCCATCTCTGCATATGCTGTGAGTTTGGGTTGCTTATAACGTTCATTTGGGAACGCAATGTGTTGCATTTCATCATATTTGTAAGGTACATCATTTATCAGTCAATGCCAACACAGGAGAATACATGAATGTTTCTAAATATGCAAACTGTTCATCACAATTTCAAAATTAAAAGTTGAATCCCTCGCTTTGCGTTTGCATGTTTTAATGTGCACATGTTCTTGCTCAAGAAAGTACAGTGACTGCAGAATTTCTACGGTAAAGAAGTGGCCAAATATTAAAGATTAAATGAATATTTGAATTAAATGTCATGTGGCCAATATTAAACAAGGAATTGATCTGCTGCAAGGTGTAACAACACCAGGACGCTGGCGCCCTCTGGAGGCATGTGTTACAATACAAATGTACACAAGTTGATTAAAATATATAATAATATAATATACATAAATGTTGTTCTATAACACCATATGATTACTTGCTTTTGATACTTCCTTTGAACCAAAAATTATTGCCCAATTTTTATTATATACACTATATTGCCAAACGTTTTGGGACGCCTGTCCTTAAATGCACATGAACTTTAATGACATCCCATTCAAAATTCATAGGATTTAATATGGAGTTGGCCCACCTTTTGCAGCTATAACAGCTTCAACTCTTCTGGGAAGGCTTTCAACGAGGTTTAGGAGTGTGTTTATGGTAATTTTTGACCATTCTTCTAGAAGCGCATTTGTGAGGTCAGGCACTGATGTTGGATGAGAAGGGCTGGCTCGCAGTCTCCACTTTAATTCATCCCAAAGGTGTTCTGTTGGGTTGAGGTCAGGACTCTGTGCAGGTCAGTCAAGTTCCTCCACAACAAACTCGCTCATCAATGTCTTTATGAACCTTTCTTTGTGCACTGGTGCGCAGTCATGTAGGAACAGGAAGCATTTGGGAGCATTAAATTGTCCAAAATGTCTTGGTATGCTGAAGCATTAAGAGTTCCTTCCACTAACTAAGGGGCCAAGCCCAACCCCTGAAAAACAACCCCACACCATAATTCCCCCTGCACCAAACTTTACACTTGGCACAATGCAGTCAGGCAAGTACCATTCTCCTGGCCAAACCCAGACTCGTCCATCGGATTGCCAGACAGAGAAGCATGATTCGTCACTCCAGAGAACACGTCTCCACTGCTCTAGAGTCCAGTAGCGGCTGGCTTTACACCACTGCATCTGACGCTTTGCATCGCACTTGGTGATGTAAGGCTTGGATGCAGCTGCTCGGCCATGGAAACCCATTCAATGAAGCTCTCTACACACTGTTCTTGAGCTTATCTGAAGGCCAGACAAAGTTTGGAGGTCTGTAGTTATTAACTATTGGCAACTTCTGCGCACTGTGCACCACAGCATACGCTGTCCCCGCTCTGTGATTTTACGTGTACGAGTTGCTGTGTTTCCCAATTGCTTCCACTTTGTTATACTACCACTAACAGTTGATATTTTGATATTGACTGTAGAATATTTAATAGTGAGGAAATTTCATGAATGGACTTATTGCACAGGTGGCAACCTATCACAGTACCACGCTTGAATTCGCTGAGCCCCTGAGAGCGACCCATTCTTTCACAAATGTTTTTAGAAGCATTCTGCATGACACCTGAATTCAATGATATGGATATGGACAATACGTTTGGCAATACAGTGTATGCATTTGAAGTCATTTTAAAGGCTATTGTTTGCTAAGGTCTATTATTATTAACACACACAAAATCTGATTGCTCGATTAATCGTCAAAATCGTCCAATTACTCGATTACCAAAAATAATCGTTAGTGACAGCCAACTGTTATTTTACACAACAGTTCCTGGAGTGGTAGATCTGCACCATAAAACTCCAATTAAAGGAACACGCCGACATTTTGGGACTTTTGCTTATTCACCGTATCCCCCAGAGTTAGATAAGTCCATACATACCATTCTCATCTCCGTGTGTGCCATAACTCCGCTATACTAACTTAGACTTATCTAACTCTGGAGGATACGATGAATAAGCTAAAGTCCCAAAATGTCAGCGTGTTCCTTTAAGAAACGAGACAAAGCAGAATGTTGTAATTTCCTCTTGTTATGTGTTCAGGCCCAGTGCTTGAAGGTGATGGAGTTTTGTGGACCAGAACCACCCAAGGACAGAGTGCTGATGAGACAGACTCAACCAAACGATGACGAAAGAGCAGTCTCACGCAGACACAGACAGTTAAACTCATGACTAAAGTCTGATTGTGGTTGGGGGGAAAAAACTGGGTCAGTGGCCTAAATGTGACTCTCAGAGTCTAGCTGCTTTCTGAGAGCAATTTAAGAAAATGTAGCCTGGTTCAATGAGACAACTGCTCTTATGACTCTGTTTGGGTAAATGGTAAAAATGGCATTTGGTGTAACCATCATATATATTTTCCTTACATCTTGAACCATGGGTGAACACATAATAATCATTATTTTGAAACCTAAGGTAGAATATAATTATTATTATTATTATTATAGAATATATATAATATAGAATATATTATATATAATATATTCCGCATAGAATATAATAATTATTATATTCTGATAGATAAGAAAGATTTTGATAGATAAGAAAGATTTTGATTATTGGATGGATGGTTGAAATATTAAGAATAATATTTAACTATTATATTCTAAGGTCTAAATATAATAATCATTTTCAATGTCATCCTTTTTCAATGAGGTTTTGTACCATCCTAACATTTTTTACTTTATGAATTGTGAATAGTTTACTATAAACAGCTAATTTTGCGTGTGTGTTGCTAACCTTGTACACATAGAGGTATTCCCTGAGGAAAGCAGCCTGCTGTACAGCCGACTGTTTGCTGTCGTTGATGAGAATGTGCCGGAAGGCAGCCACAGCGTTGTCCGGCTGCCGCAGAGTGAAGGACTGCCGGCCGATGGTGAAGTTGATGTGATCTTCAGCCAGTGTCCAACCTTTACCTTTATACACCTGCAAAGCCTGGCAGTAGCACCGCAGTGCATGTCTCTTCTGAGAGAGAGAGAGAGAGAGAGAGAGAGAGAGAGAGAGAGAGAGAGAGAGAGAGAGAGAGAGAGAGAGAGAGAGAGAGAGAGAGAGAGAGAGAGAGAGAGAGAGAGAGAGAGAGAGAGAGAGAGAGAGAGAGAGAGAGAGAGAGAGAGAGAGAGAGAGAGAGGAGAGAGAGAGAGAGAGAGAGAGAGAGAGAGAGAGAGAGAGAGAGAGAGAGAGAGAGAGAGAGAGAGGAGAGAGAGAGAGAGAGAGAGAGAGAGAGAGAGAGAGAGAGACTGTCAGACTGCACGAACATGATCCCCGATGTAATACATGTCACACTGGAGGATCTCAGTTCAGTTGTCATTATGTCAGACTGTACGACAGTCAGACGCGAAAAACTGACGCAAGCAAGAGATTTGTACGAACTGAGTTTTACGTCATCAATCCGTGACACGTTCGGTAACGGTGAGCCGCATTCACAGACACAATGGTAGCGTTCAGCAAACAACAAAAACAAGCGGTGGCATTTTTCATTCACCTTACTCTTTTCGACACGTTCCCTGTTGTGATTTGATGTTGTCGCACGAAATGTGTCATCAGGTTCTGCGCTCCTATTGGTACTTGATTTGACAGTCGTCCTAGGAGAAGTCACACTGCAGGATTGCGCCTCAAATCTTCTGACACTGCCAGAATTTTGTCAGAGGTAAAATTTGATCGCAACGGTCATTAATCGGTTGTCGGTGCACATGTCAAACTAAGGATCAAAGACTTCAGATTTTAGCCTAGGATCAGAGAAATCTTTTAGGATTTCAAAATTTGTCTCAGACGGCAAAATCATGGCCAAAATCGCACAGTGTGCACCCGGCTTTAGGCAAAGGTGCAAAATTGACAGCCTAACCTTATCTGACCCTGTATAAGTATTAGGGATGCAACAATACAGTTAGTCCATGGTTCAATACATACCTCGGTTTTTTAACCACGGTTTTCAGTTCGGTTCGGTTCTGATGGCTTGTCACATCAGTTTTTTGCTATTCTATTCTTAGGCGACAGGAACAGCAAGAGGTTAAAATCACATTTTACTTAAAAGAATTGAAAACCCTTACTTAAACTTAAAACTTTACTTAAAAAAAACCTTGTACACATTAGTGTACTGTATAATATAAAATAAATATATATATAAAGATTTACACTGGCAGCTCAGAGCTGAACAGCAGCATTTAAGTATGAAATTTAATGAATAAATTTAAAAATAAAACACTACATAGACTTCACTATAAAATACATTTATATACATTGATTCTTATTGAAGCTACTGTATTAAAGTTTTTCAGTCAAGAGCAGTGAGTGATTTTCTCTTTGTCTCTTTTGTTGTTTTATTAACCACTAAAGGAATAGTTCACTCAAATGAAAATTCTGTCATCGATAACTCGCACACAAGTTGTTTTACACCTGAATAAAGTCATTTCTTCTGTTGGACTTAAAATATATTTTGAAGAATGTTGGAAACCAAACAGTTGCTGGTCCCCATTGTAGGAAATAATAATATGGATGTCAATATCTACCATCAACTGTCTAGTATTCAAATGTCTGTGTTCAACAGAAGAAATTAATAGAGGTTTGGAACAACATTAGAGTGAGTAAATAATTACATTATATTAGAGTGAACTGTCCCTTTAAGGACAAGTGTTCACTAGGCTGCGCTGTCGATTTTAGACTTGCACGCATCTAATATACAGACACGCCGATTTTACTTTCACTTTAGACACAACCAATTGTGTTTATGTTAACCTTGTGTGTATTTGACAGTATTAGCGCAGTAAGACGACTACTTAGTCCAGTAATCACTTGTTTGACAGGCTTTTAGTGCGCGTGCTCGGAAAAATCGCATGGTGCCCTACGCGCAAGGCTTTAAAACGCATGCAAATAATGAACTTTGGTGATTGTGAATAACTGTAGTGTTCCGTGAGTATAACTCCACCATTAACGTGTGATGTGACTGTATGTCACGTTGTTCAGTATATTGGGATGGAGGCAAATTATAGAATGTTTAGAAAAATAAATAATTAACTGCAAAACCGGAAAAAACACAATTCACAAGCGCGTACTGAACCGTGAATGCCGTACCGAACGGTTCAATATTATATTGAGAATTGTGGCATCCCTAACATACCGCCAAAAGAACAACGTAATGGCTTAAGAATAGGAAGATGAATGTCCTTGAGTGGCCAAATCAGATCCCTGACTTAAATCTGACACATCTGTGTACGGACTTAAAGAGAGCAGTGCATTGCCGCTCACCACAGAGTTTGACTGAACTTGAGCAATTCTGCAAGGAGGAATGGACAAATATTCCCCAATCTAAGTATGCAAAGCTAGTACAGACATATCCAAAAAGTGTAATGGCTGTAATTAAAAGCAAAAGGTGGATCTACGAAGTATTAAATCAGGGGACTGATGATTTTCCAACCCTGTTATTCTAGTTTTCAAATTTATAATAAACCTCCAGAATGTTATTTTCACTTTGATGATGAGGGTTATAATGTGACAAAAGGTGAAGATTATCACAGGGTATGGTGACTTTCTATAGGCACTGTATACATTGGAGGTGACATGACCTTAATATGACTGACTAATGGCGGAAATGATTGGGAGCAATGACTAAATGCTTAAAGACTGATAAATCTATAGTCCAATGCAGGTTTCATTCACTTTGAAGAAGCTATAACTAAAAATAACGGCAATTTTTGGCAAGTCTCGATAAATCAATATTTCAATTATCTCAACACTTGGTCCATTTAATGCAGTGGTTCTCAACCTTTTTGGCTCCAAGAAACCTCACTGTTAAAGACCCTATTATTTCTGCTTTTTTCCCATTATTTTATTTCTATTTTAGGAAAGTGTGTTTCCTGAGTCTACAGACATACCTGTCCAGCTTTGCTGAAACGATGACCGGCCAGTATCATGTGGAAGGCAAACTTCCTCACCATGGGGCTGCGCATATTCATGAAGCAGTGAGCCGCCTGCTCCAATAGGAGTGCACTCCGCAGGTCAGAGTCCTATCAGAAAGTGAAGTGAATTTTATGTGAGCGGCATGACACAGAAACAACAGCTCGGCCAATAGCTTAAGTTTGGGGCAGGACTTGCCCTCTTATTTGAACTGTTGTCAACTTCAAGCACTTTAAGCACCTTGTGCGAACCAGTTGCCTAATTAATGGGTGATAATGGCAAAGAAATTACTCAAAAAAATGTGGTTCAGTCTTCAGTTGTAGATGTGTCAACAGGGACTTGAGCTCACCTCACTGGTCATCTTGATCAGAAGTGTGGCAGCATCGGAGTATTTGGCCTGACTCTTCAAAATCTCAGCACTTAAAAGACAACACCGCTCAGCCAAAAGCATGTTTCTGTGACGCAAGCACAAAAAACAATGTCTTACACACATTATATACATGCAACATTTACAAGAAAAAAAAAAGATCCTTTCATCAAGTGCTCAAGTATTTAAAGGGGCTATATGCGTTTTTCTGAAATTTAAACTCGCGACTGACACCTGTGGCCAAAAAACAGAACTGATCTTCATTTCTGCTCGCTCTCGCAGCGCGCGCTCGTACGTGTACACTTCACAAGTCAGCTGCTGCAAGGAGGTCAACATTATGTTTACAGAGGTAAGAACAGTCAAATACATATAATGTTTGAGATAAGTGTTCTCTTATCAAAACGTCAAACGTGTAGCTGACAAACTACACAAAAAATTAATACATTAAATAAATAAATAAACCCATTTCGCCATTGGCATACACGCTGATGAAGGGCGCACAGACCGAAACTTTCGTAGAATATTAAAAACACAAATCTGAGCACTGTCCTTGACGACTGAGCACTGTCCTTGACCACTTATTATACACAAGTAGCTTACTATCACCAAGTATGAAAGACACATATACATAATACTATTTAGCAATATTTATTGACTACATGTCTTATGTGAAATAAAATGCATCACACTTTACATCTTCATTTACCTCTTATTTTTTGTTAAGATATAGAAACAACAAACAATATAATGTAGCTTTACATGGCTATATAATAAATAATCCATCAGTTTTATATAGCGCTTTTCTAGACACCCAAAAAGACTTTACATTACTGATGCAATATTCATATTTATTTTTGTTTATATATATATATATATATATATATATATATATGCATGCGAAGTCAAATGCGAAGCCGATGTTCACTCTAGTCCTTGCAATGCGCCGGTCTCTCTCAATCTTCGACCTTTTTTGGCCACTTGTCAGGGGTTTAACTTTTTTAGTCTTCTGTGGAGTTACTGTTGGTGTCCGAGTTGTCCTGGGTCTCTTCTGTGTATTCGTTAAATCCATTGCACTGCTTGCGAGTGTAGGCTACTCGCTGACTAGCGGTGGTGGCAGGCAGAGTGATCTGAAACGTTTAACATGAACGCGCTTGACGTCACATCCGCAGACAGCGCGGGAAAAGACGACCCGTCAGAAAATATGAAAAATAGGATACAGGCTTATAGGTGCACCCACTGTGAGCGGACAAGGTGTCAGTATGCTCATCAGGAGATGTTTGAGTCATAAATGGTAAAATAAAAAGGCTATAGTTACGTTTATTTTGGGGAAAAAGTTGCATATAGCCCCTTTAAGCAACATAAACTGTCTGGCCTAAAAACAGAGGCAACAACTAAAATTGTTATATATACATACATACACTTACATATATATATATACAGGGAGTGCAGAATTATTAGGCACGTTGATTTTCTGATCATATTTTTTTTCCAGGCACATTTGACCAATTCCAAACCACAGTAATCCTAATAACTACTATTGATTTAGTATTTAATAATGTATAAGTGATATATAATTGTTCATGAAGGCTGGAAATGAAAAACACCTTATATTCAGGTGTGCAGAATTATTAGGCATGTTTTCTTTTACAGATAAATTGAGCCAAAAAAGAGATTTAACTCAGACTGAAAAGTCAAAAAGTATTAAATGCCCATGAGAAGGATGCAATACTAATGCAATACTAGACATTACAGTTAAGGCGTGACCATTGGACAGTGAAATGCTCATTGGGTCAGCAGGGTCAGACAAAAACAGGTGGTGAAGAAAAGACACCTGTTAACTGCAAAAGAATTAAGAATTAAGGTGAAGAATTAAGGGTGAAACCATCAGGAACCCTTTAGTCTCCAGCGCCACCATTTTCCAGAGCTGCAACCTACCTGGAGTCTCCAGAAGTGCAAGGTGTCAGGATCTCAGAGACTTCAGTTAGGTAAAGAATCCTAAAAAATGACCCCCACTAGATAAGAATCACAAGCTGAAGTGTTGTAAAATACATGAAGAAGGTTTTTTTATAGGCTTTATGGACAGATAGGTTGAGAGTGACTCTTGAAGGACCAGCACCACATCCTCTTGCACCACTGTTTGAAGAATTCATCTTCCAGAATCTGGCAGTACGTTTTGGGAGTTCATTTTAGTCCATCCTGAAGTCCGTTTTGCAGAGATGGACTAAAAATGAGCTCCCAAAACGTACTGCCAGATTCTGGAAGATGAATTCTTCAAACAGTGGTACTAGAGGATGTGGTGCTGGTCCTTCAAGAGTCACTCTCAACCTATCTGTCCATAAAGCCTATAAAAAAACCTTCTTCATGTATTTTACAACACTTCAGCTTGTGATTCTTATCTAGTGGGGGTCATTTTTTAGGATTCTTTACCTAACTGAAGTCTCTGAGATCCTGACACCTTGCACTTCTGGAGACTCCAGGTAGGTTGCAGCTCTGGAAAATGGTGGCGCTGGAGACTAAAGGGTTCCTGATGGTTTCACCCTTAATTCTTCACCTTAATTCTTAATTCTTTTGCAGTTAACAGGTGTCTTTTCTTCACCACCTGTTTTTGTCTGACCCTGCTGACCCAATGAGCATTTCACTGTCCAATGGTCACGCCTTAACTGTAATGTCTAGTATTGCATTAGTATTGCATCCTTCTCATGGGCATTTAATACTTTTTGACTTTTCAGTCTGAGTTAAATCTCTTTTTTGGCTCAATTTATCTGTAAAAGAAAGCATGCCTAATAATTCTGCACACCTGAATATAAGGTGTTTTTCATTTCCAGCCTTCATGAACAATTATATATCACTTATACATTATTAAATACTAAATCAATAGTAGTTATTAGGATTACTGTGGTTTGGAATTGGTCAAATGTGCCTGGAAAAAAAATATGATCAGAAAATCAACGTGCCTAATAATTCTGCACTCCCTGTATATATACATATTACATATTAGGGGTGGCACGGTACATGAAAAATAAATAGTTAAAAAATCATATATTGTGATTTCTGGATTTTATTTTTTAGATTATGTCTCTCACAGTGGACATGCACCTGCGATGACAATTTCAGACCCCTCCATGATTTCCAAGTGGGAGAACTTGCAAAATAGCAGGGTGTTCAAATACTTATTTTCCTCACTGTATACACACACACACACATATATATTATGTTCTTACTTGCACACATCTCTGTATGTCTGAATGGCCGTGTCCATGTAGTGTGCTGGGTACGGCCTCGCTGCACCGCTCTGCAGAAATGCAGCGACAGCAGCCATCTCCTGTAGACACAGAGGTACCAGCCAATCACTCTGAGGCGTTTTCAGACAGTATTACTCTGATAACCACACAAACAATGCCAGTGACCCTATCTGTGGAGCTTTTTTCAAGCAGCAGCTGCACTACGACTCACCAGCGCTCCCGCGGCATACATCATGGCCTGGTCGGAGAGGAAGTCTTTCTTGGCAGTGTGGTAGCAGTTGTAGGCCAGCTCATAGTGCTGAACTAGGAAGCAGAGGTCGGCCATCTTCCTGATCTGAAGCTCTGGAGCCTCGGAGGGATAGCTGAAATCACAAGGGCCAATTAACAGATGAGATGGATAAAAGAACAACAAAAACATTTTAATGTGTTCTTAAGGTCACTTACAGCAGCCCTGCAGTGTTCTTTAGCTCAGCAATACTCTTCTCTGGGACCTTCCCTCCACCAAACAACTTCTTAGTGGCGGAGAAAAGAGATCGGCTTAGACCTTTTCTCGAGACAAGCTAGAAAGGGAAATAAAGAAAGATGAAGACAATGAAAGAAAAGCTCAAAAGCTGTGCAGAACTTTTAGAAAAAAAAATTATAAATAAAATTGGAACAATATATTTGCATACTGTCAAAAGTTAAGGAAATAGCAACTAGATTCTTTTTAAGTGAACATTTTATTTTTCTTAGCGATGGATGATATTTACACTAAGTTCAAATAGCTGTAGATGCTATTTACTAAGTGAAATAGCATACAAAGTGAAAATTGTGATATATTCTATTTACACCATGTAAAAGCAGCAGTTCTTTGCAATATATGTGTAAACAGTAATTACATGCAATTTATACTTTATTTTAACAGATACACTACCAGTCAAAAGTTTGGAAACTGGACTACTTTGATTGTTTTTGAAAGAAGTCTCTTCTGCTCACCAAGGCTGCATTTATTTGATCCAAAAAACAGTATTATTGTGAAATATTTTAACAATTTAAAATAACTTTTTTCTATTTAAATATATTTTAAAATTCAATGTATTTCTGATTCGAATCTGAATTTTCAGCATCATTATTCCAGTCTTCAGTGTCACATGATCCTTCAGAATTCATTCTAATATGATGATTTGCTGCTCAAGAAACATGTATTATTATCAATGTTGAAAACAGTTGTTACAATTTTTTTTTCAGGATTATTTAATGAATAGAAAGTTCAAAAGAACAGCATTTATCTGAAATCTAAAGCTTTTGCAACATTAAAAATGTCTATACTTTCACTTGACCAATTTAATGCATCCTTTCTGAATAAATGTATTCATTTCTTTAAGTTCTTTCCCAAAAAAAATTCTTACCGACCCAAAACTTTTGAACGGTAGTAGAATGTTACAAAAGCTTTCTATTTCAGATAAAATGTAAAAAAAATAAATGTTCTACACAACTGCTTTCAACATTGATAATAATCATAAATGTTTCTTGAGCATCAAATCAGCATATTAGAATGATTGCTGAAGGATCATGTGACACTGAAGACTGGAGTAATGATGCTCCAAATTCAGCTTTGCATCACAGGAATAAATTACATTTTAAAATACATTCAAATATAAAACAGTTATTTTACATTTTAATAATATTTCACAATATTAAAGCTTTTTTTGTATTTTTAATAACATAAATGCAGCCTTGGTGAGCAGGAGACTTCTTTCGAAAACAATCAAAATAGTACAGTTTCCAAACTTTTTACTGGTCGTGTACATAGGCTACTATTTGCACCTCAGTACTGTTGTACATAAACAGGATGCAATAATAACAGTGTGAATTATTATATTTATTAATATTATTAAAATGGATGCCGCCTTAATGGGATAATAAAAGCCCTCCCTACACCTACCCCTAACCCTACCCAATAAATGCTTTTACTATTATTAAACATTTCGTTAGGCACTTTATTTCCACTTTTAGAACATTTTCTAAATGTTTATTGAAAGTAAATACCTTTCCAATATGATATGTGATGGGAAAAGAGAGAAGAGCGAGCTCGGCAAAAGGCGGATTTGAACCCGGGTCGATCGAGTCAAAACCTAGATCCTTAAGCCTTACGCTTTACACTTAAGACGTTGAAATATCCGTGTTTTTTGTTTGGCCCAACCAGGCATTGTTAGGCGGAGCTAGTGCGAATAGCACTTGCCAACAAGGCACGTTTTTTGCACTTGGTGTAAAGAGACACTCTGAATAAATATTAACAGATCCTTGGCTTGTACTCTTAGATGAATTTATTATGTACGAACGCAGCCAAGATATGCATATTTAAAAAAACGAAAACAGCAAATACAGTAAATCAACATCAAAACGATGGAATAATTCTAAAGCCAACAATAATTAATTATAAAAGGTATATATAATGTAAGGAGGTAAACAGAAAATATGTAGTAAGATGCTGGAGCCAATAGCAAAACGTGATTCTGAGTGATTTTAATGTATAAGCGGTTATAAAACAATATTACGTACTGTACAATTTGAACAAGACATATGTGGTTTAGCTTCTCTGTTGTTTATTTTTATTTCTTTGCTCCGTATATTTTATCAGAACAGATTTCTTATGTATGACACAGAAAAATAAACCTGGAAAGCAATAAATAAAATGACAAAATTATTATGTGTGACAAAATGTAACAATACAATTTTACAAAATTGTATTCTTTTGTCAAGAAAATATATATACTACCAGAAGTAGTTCAACATTTTGGGTCAACAAGATTTTTTTTAAGTGTCAGCAAAGACATTTGTAATGTTAAAAAGCTTTTCATTTCAAAATAAATGCTTTTTTATTCATCAAAGATCATAGCAACACAACTGCTGACACTGTCAACATTGACAATAATAATTAATATTTCCTGAGCAGCAAATCATCATGTTAGAATGATTTCTGAAGGATCATGTGACACTGAAGACTGGAGTAATGATGCTGAAAATGTATGGAATTACATTTGTTTAAAAAAAAATGAACGAAACTTTATGAAACGAAATGAAACTTTATAAAACTGAACTAAACTTTTTCAGAAACTATCAAAAATATCCATTACAAAAGAAGAAAAACACATTGAAAATGAAAAAAATGAACTCAGTCGCACAAATTTAACAGGATATTCAAATATGCTTCATTCTTTGTTAATGTTTTTCAAAGATTCGTTTTCGCAAATCGGTATTCTGAATGCATTGCCACAGATTTCGCTTATGCTTCGCAGTTTTTCGTTTGCTGTTTTGACACAAACATCTCGTGGGGGCGGGCTTAACAGTGATCTACTCTGATTGGATAGTGAGCTTTCGATGGACAGGTGCTCTCTGACCTGGAAGTATAGACGTCACTCAGTGGCGCACACATTGGAAAAACCTTTGCGTTGCTTTGCATAAAGTTTATACAAGTTTGTAAAGAATTTCTAAACAATTTAGTTTATTAGTTTGTCAAGATGAGCTCTCAGGAGAGACACGGAGCGGCGGCGGCATCATCTTCCTCCTCCGCTTGTTCTTCATGGCAGTTTGAAGTTCTGAGTTACTGAAGTAACCAATAACATCGATTAAAGTTGTATAGCTTTATAACTTATATACCATCATTCAGTGCCTACCTGGAAAATTGACGTTTGTCTTAGGTCCTTACAAATAGCATTAAAAGAAAAGAAGATTAGGCAAACATATTGTGTGTATATATATATATATATATATATATATATATATATATATATATATATATATATATATATATATATATATATATATATATATATATATATATATATATATATATATATATATATATATATATATATATATATATATATATATATATACACACACACAATATGTTTGCCTAATCTTCTTTTCTTTTAATGCTATTTGCTTTTAATGCTATTTATATATATATATATACACACACACACACACACACACACGTTACACGGTATATTGAGATACATAAAACGTTTTTAAACAATGAATGTGTCAAATAAAGCCAGAACGGTTGCACACTGTACATGGATACAACTTTAATCGATGTTATTGGTTACTTCAGTAACTCAGAACTTCAAACTGCCTTGAAGAACAAGCGGAGGAGGAAGATGATGCCGCCGCCGCTCCGTGTCTCTCCTGAGAGCTCATCTTTACAAACTAATAAACTAAAATGTTTAGAAATTCTTTACAAACTTGTTTAAACTTTATGCAAAGCAACGCAAAGGTTTTCCAATGTGTGCGCCACTGAGTGACGTCTATACTTCCAGGTCAGAGAGCACCTGTCCATCGAAAGCTCACTATCCAATCAGAGTAGATCACTATTAAGCCCGCCCCCACGAGATGTTTGTGTCAAAACAGCAAACGAAAAACTGCGAAGCATAAGCGAAATCTGTGGCAATGCATTCAGAATACCGATTTGCGAAAACGAATCTTTGAAAAACATTAACAAAGAATGAAGCATATTTAAATATACTGTTCAATTTGTGCGACTGAGTTCATTTTCAATGTGTTTTTCTTCTTTTGTAATGGATATTTTTGATAGTTTCTGAAAAAGTTTTGTTCAGTTTTATAAAGTTTCGTTCATTTTTTTAAAAAACAAATCTAATTCCATAAAAATGCAGCTTTGATCACAGAAATAATTAATTTTAAAATATATTTAAATAGAAAAAAAAAAGTAAAACTATTTCACAATATTTTACTGTGTTTTTGATCAAATTCAAATAAATGCAGGTTTAGTGAGTGTTAACATTTAAAATCTCAGACCTCAAACTTTTTATTTTCCCCAAATATATATTGCATCATTTCTTAGAAATACATCTGAAAAAATGGATTTGTCTTATATTCAGGGTCTTGACTAGCCTGGATGCCAGACGAGCTTAGCCCCGCCCACAACTTTTTTTGCACGGGCAGTTCAGTCTGGACTTGATCCATAGAGAAGTAATTATGCCCGAACAGAAACTGTTTGGACCAATGAAATTGTCAGGGCGGGCTTTAGACGATGATGGACAGATGATAAACAGTAGCGTAATCATCCACGTCATCAAAGGCGCTTGGGTTAAATTTGTTCTAATCCTAAACGGAGAACTTGTTCGTATATGCGTTCACCTTTACTATTTCTCTCAGAAATGATGATCGTGTTGGTAAGTACTCTGTGTATCCTTAAATTCTTTTTTACAACACCGGCAAAGATCGTTTACACTCATCTTCTTCTTCTAACGTGACTTATTCCAGCGCGCGTGCAGACAGGGTTGCCAAGTTTTTACAGCAAAACTCTCCCAATTTCTACTCAAAACTAGGCAAAAACAAGCCCAATAGCTTTCCGGGCAGGGGGGTTCTCCGGGAAAAATGGCATTTGGGGGGTAAAATGTGTTATTTTGGCTGGACTGCCTGCTAAAATTCGCATTCCTGGGTCTGTATATCACATAATTGGGGTCGCTTCAACCCGCGGACTTGGCAACACAGTGCAGTTGAGTTCTGTTGACATTTGACAACTAACATTATGCGTCGCTCCGTTGCTCTGATTGGTTGTAGGTCTATCCAATTGAGGTCTTTCCTGGTTCAGTTTAAACATGCCCCATAATCACAGCCCAACGGAGCAGTATCAGACTCAAATTCTGTCTAGAATTGAGTATGACGACGTCAGGCTAGGTCTTGACTTTTACATGTCAATAATTCACCCGCAACAATAGGTGGGACCAAATATGCATAAAATGAATGCCAAGAGTGTGTATGTTAGAAGATCGCAAGAGTAAAAACTCAAAGTGTCAAAGAAAAGCTTTCTGTCTAAAAGCCGCTTAACTGTCATGTTTACGTGCCTTGCTGACGGGACAAAACTTCCCTCGAGATTTTAAAATGTAAGACGCTACCCAGATCTAACATATAATTTGTGTGTGTTAACATACCTGGTCATTTAGTTGCCGTATGTTTTTCTCAATGTGCGGCAGTAATCCTCTGAAGGTGAACTCCTGGATAAACTGCCGGATGTGGTCGTGGTCATTTAGGGTCAGGCAGGTTCCACGAGGGGTCGGGGGGTTGTGAGATGTCAAGCTGGCCTGTTTTTGAGGTTTCATCACATCCACACTGTTTACAGACTGACTGGGGTTGTTGCTGGGGTAACCGGCATCAGTGGGCTGGTCCAGCTGCAGAGGATGAGTCTCTGAGATGCTGTCTGCAAACATGAGTGAAACATCTAATTAACATTAGACCAACATTTCTCATCAATATGAGGTTATATAGCAAAAAATCCCTGATAATGGGATTCATTTGGAGTGGACTAACCTCTAACTGAAGGATCAAGACCATCTTCCTCTGCACCAATATTGTTTTCAACTGCATTATTCACTGCAGATTCTTCATACAGCTCCTATTAAACATCACCAGAGTTGGGGACCATTTAATTTGGCAGATCAAATTCGGATTCAGGTCAGATTTTTCAAATTTAAAATGAAATTAAATTCAAATTGAATCATTACATTATACATTTTTCATATCAGACAACTCTCTAACTTCAATATTCTAAAATAGCAATCAAAACTTTTAGATTTCAGATTTACCAATAGTTCACCACACTGTTTTCAGATAAATAAAAAAATAAAGACTGAGATAAAACTTTGGAGGAAATTATAGCAAATAGAAGTATTATATTTTAGCAGGGTATCCCAAACTGGAGTTTGATGAAAATTAATGAAAAGAAAGTAAGTCATTATATCAATTTAAAATTAAAATAAATCCTTTTAAAATAAAAACAAATAATAAAAAAACATTGCTAAAGTAATGCTAAAATGTTGTTAAATTATTGAAATGTGCTACTTCAAGAAAATGTTTAAATATAGAAAAATTATAATTATAAAATAATAATAATAACAAAAAAAATCATATTTAATTACCAATTTGATGGATCGTGATGGAAAAACACCATAAAAATTTACATTATTATGTATAATATTTATTTTAGTATTAGAGTAAAATATTTAAGTGGTCTTCCACCATGGACCATAAAATAAACATATTAAATAAAATAAAAAACACAAAATATTACATTATTTGTACCCTGGATGTGCAAGGTTTATGCCATAGACTGTAAAAAAAAAAATCCTAAACAGTCAAAATAGTCATGTAAGAAGAGGATATTGGGCACTCAGAGCCCAATAAAAAATATTGCCCAGTTTGATGTGAATATTAAAAGGTAAGATCATATGTTTTATCAAGCTAGTATTACTTTCATATTTAGATACATATGTAAGGCAGGAGAAATGTGACCGAAAAGATACAGCATGGAGGTTCAGGGTTGTTCCTCTTGAAGTCTGGACCATTTTTATATTTTGATTAAAATAAGTATCTACTAAAACAAACATGAAAAATACATCAACAACAAAAAACTTTATCATAAGCAGAAAACAAAGTTAACTAGTAATTTCAAAGTTTAAGTTGTCTTTCCTTGTCATCTAAAAACAATATTACCAATTACAACATTGTTTATTACAAAATACTTTTAACATGCTGACAAATAAGGCTGAATTTAGATTTAAAATTTAGAATTTGTCACTAACCTGGCTTAAATTGGCTTTCATATATGCATGACAGATAAAAATAACTATATTTGCTGCCTTCTCATTTTCGGCATCAATCAATTTTGCAGCTCACTGTGTTTCAGCTACTGTTGTTAAAATAACCATGTCATCTGCAGCTCTTAATGTTGCACTTTAACCTCTTTAGCATGAGAGAGAAGCAATATTGGGGCCTGAATGAAGCTTGTTTTGCTCTAGATAAAAATATTAGAGGATGTAGTGCCAAAAGATAATTACCATGGCCCTTAAAGGGATAGTTCACCCAGAAATGAAAATTACCCCCTTGACTTACTCACCCTCAAGCCATCCTAGGTGTATATGACTTTCTTCTTTCAGACAAATACAATCGGAGATATATTAAATTTTTAAAGGGGGAGGGGGGTTGGGGTTAATTAAGGTTTCTGAAGGGAAGGGATGCGTTTGAGTAAGAAAAATATGCATATTTTAAACTAAAATAACTAGCTTCCTACAGACGGCCGTACACATCGACTTACGGCGACATAGTAACCCCTAACCTGACGTATTGACGAACATGGAAGTGCAGAGGATAGAGCAAAACAAAACAGTGTTGGAGGATTTCGATATGGGAGAAGGAGGGCTTGAATTTGTTGCCCAGCTCTATTTGTTTAAACCGCGAGAGGCGTCAACGTTTACGCTAATCCTACCATCGTGTCAGGGGTTACTCCATTTTTCTTACACAAACACATCGCTTTGGAGCTGTGTGGAGTACGTTCATGATGGATGGATGTGCTTTTATTGGGCTTCAAAATTTCATCCTCCATTCACTGCCATTTTAAAGCTTGGAAGAGCCACGTCATTGTTTAAAGGTCCCGTTCTTCGTGTCTTTTTGAAGCTTTGATTGTGTTTCCAGTGTGCAATATAACATGTGTTCATGTTTCGCGTGTAAAAAAAAAAACAGTATTTTTAACACAATTTACTTATCTGTATACCGCTGTTTTCACTGTCCTGAAAACGGCTGATGACTTCCTTTATTCTATGAAGTCCCTCCTTCAGAAATACGTAACGAGTTCTGATTGTGCCAGCGGTTCCTGTGTTGGGATTTGACAGCAGCTTAGCGAACGTAGCACGGTCCTGTGTTGTGATTCGACAGCAGCTTAGCGCACGTGGAAAGGTCACGCCTCTTAACGGGAGACATATGCGCTTAATGATCTCTACAGCGTCCCTGGGAAAGCCAAACAAAGGTGATTTGACTCCGGGATGAAAATAACAGCGTCTCGACGACATGGCGACAAACACAGTCAAACGCAACACTTCCTTTTCTCCACGCGACACGTCCTCTTCTCCACGTGGGACAGCAACAAGACCACGCCCCCTTTTTTCACGTAGTCTTGTGGGCGGAGGTTAGTCTGTTCTACTGTTCTACCAACGTCATTTATGTAGGAAGTACCAGGATGTAGTCCAAGCCGGCCGTTCGCTGTAGGCTTTGAAAGGGAACTTCTGTTAAATAAAATATCTCGCTTGGCATTGAACTTTGAGCTTTATAATTTTACAGGTATTATTTATGCTCTAACAGAAACATTACACACTAACTAAAGTTTGAACAATGGGATCACGAAGAACGGGACCTTTAATACATCTCTGATTGTATTCATCTGAAATAAAGTCATATACACCTAGGATGGCTTAAGGGTGAGTAAATCATGGGGTAATTTTCATTTTTGGGTGAAATATTCCTTTAATGCTTGTGGTGTGAACCGCTCCATTGTTCTGACGCGCTGCTAACTGTAATGTAGGAATGGTAAAATGTCAAATGTCTTGCGGTGTGGTTAGAACCAAGCCACGGTCCGCCATTTGAGGATGCCTGGTTTACGGCATCAAAACGTTTGGCTCTTGGTCAGAAAACACTGCAATGTGGACCCGACTTTATGATGATAATCAGAAGTTTATGAGTTGTATGTTCAGTGCCTGCAGTGAGGTTGTGGCACTCACAGGGTTGTGCATGCTGGTCTTGTGCAAGTACTGACTCCAAGGGTCCGGCATCTGTTCGTCCGCACCAGTGCTACCGCTCCGGGAGTTTATCTTGAGCAGATAGCAGCCCTGAGTACCATACCGCTGTTTCATATCCTCGTACACGGAGTCCGCCCTGAGAGACACCGAGATAGACATTAATAGTTGTTCTACGCCATCATAAATACATATGACAGCCTAATATCTCTCCCCACTGGCAAGTTATCATACATCTATCTATTCATCAGACCTTGAGGCTGCAGTCAGCACACGATTACTGTGATTGGCAACTTATCTGCATGGATTCTCTGAGGAGGAAGTGGATAGGACAGCAAGCATGCCTGTCGCTCAGCTGATGTCAGAAATTAATATAAATAGAAAAACGCATTGCTAAATGCAGTTCATGTTGTCTTTAACTGGTTCATTTTTATTCTACTCACGACACTTTCTCTAATTAAATGTATGCAATTACAAAAGAAAAGCAGAAATGTTTTCTCCCGAAATCTCTTTCCTTTTTAATCCCCGAGGCAGGGTTGGATACATGTTTCCAGTGTTAATCAACTCTTTTCGTTTTAATTGCAGAATCAGAACAAGCAGTGGGAATATCAGACGCTTTGAACAGCATATGGAGTAAAGAGCATTTATGATTCACTCTGCACTGGTTCACAGTTCAGCTAGAATACTGAAGTGGCTTAATTAATAATCATATTTCAGTAACAACGAATAAATCTTGCATGTACATGTAGATTTATGAAAAAGCACACAATCACATTGACCACTAGCTTGCATAATTCAAGTAGAATTGAACTGAGCACCTAAAAAATTTAAAAACTGCCTATAGCAAGAAAACCCCGCTTATTTAGAGATGAGCAAAATCTGCCCCAAACCGATCACCGGTGATCACTGCGAGATGCATGCTGGTTAGAAACATGTCCGAGTGTGGTTCAATTTGCTCTGATGTCATGCTGACATGTCAAAAAACTCTCGCGACGGCAAAGCGGCCATGTCGGATTCTGCAGTCAGGCACAGTTTAGGTCTCCAACTGTCCGACTTGGCTGCACTTTTTTCACGCCTCCCATCACCTACATTTCAGGCGAGGCACTTCTCAAACGAACTTGATTTCATTCAGTTAACTATGAATCTGATCAAGGGTGGGGCTTTAGTCAATCGGGATTTGATTGGATGGCTGTGGATTGCAATTGCTGTGATGTCATGCGAGTGACAGGTTGTCCCGCCCTCATGACAGTAAAAACGTCAGAGAAGAATTTGTGTGGGAGTGGGAGGGGGAAGTTATTTTGATTAAAGATTATGAGGGCACATGAATTGAAAAGAAAGTGATGTGCACATCAATCATTTATTACAATACTGAAATATACTTAAAGATAAGTTGAATTCACTTAGGAAATACCTGAGAACTTAAAGGCACAATATGTACGATTGTTGGATTCAAATATCCAAAAATTATTGGAATTGTTGACTTGTGTACTTACATTATCCCAAATGTTTCCAAGAATGTATAAATCTAGAGAAATAAGTCATTTTAACCAGGACACGGTCTGTGTCCGTGCGTCGCCTATCAATGACTAGGGATGGGTATCGAGAACCGGATCCATTTTAGAACCAGTTCCAACTTGCCCATAACCAGTGATTTGATAAGAAGCGTGCATTTCGATTCCGCTTATTGGTTACTGTGTGCGCATTTTATTGTGATTTTTAAACGCTGCATGCTGTTTCCTATGCTGCAGACACACACACACGCGCACAGAACGGCTTCTCATAGTGAATGAATAGTGCGCGATAATGAACCGAGTTCTCTTCCTCGTCTTTTTGCACAGCACGCGAATGGACAAATAAAGAACAAAAAGGGCAAAAAACAGTCGGTTATGTCATTGACGACAGATTTTCTTGATGCCGTCTCTATGATAACGTTAATCACACAACAAAAGACGCGTGCTGTTTTCTGTGCCGCAGACACACAATGAATAGTGCACGATAATGAGTTCTTCCTCATCTTTTTGCACAGCACGCGAATGGACAAATACACACAGAAATGTCAAAATACTCTCGTAAACACAGTCAGTTATGTCATCGACGGCAGATTTTCTTGATGCCGTCTCTATGATAACATTAAAGGATTAGTTCACTTTTAAATACACTTTTGCTGATAATTTACTCACCCCCATGTCATCCAAGATGTCCATGTCTTTCTTTCTGCAGTCGAAAAGAAATTAAGGTTTTTGATGAAAACATTCCAGGATTGTTCTCCATATAATGGACTTCAATGGGCTCCAAATGGTTCAAGGTCCAAATGACAGTTTCAGTACAGCTTCAAAGGGCTTTAAACGATACCAGACGATGAATAAGGGTGTTATCTAGCGGAAACGATCAGTTTCTGCGAGAAACCGAGCCGTTATTATGCTATTATTTTACCTCTTATCAGACGAGCATGATCATCTCTGAGCTCCGCCATAACTTCCGCTAAGTGAGGTCAAAATACGAACATGGTCATAGAGGTATACGTAGATGCCTCATTAGCGCATGCACGGATCAGTAGAATGAGGCATCTACGATCGATATATCTATGACCACGCTCGGATTTTGACCTCACTTAGCGGAAGTTATGGCGGAGCTCAGAGATGATCACGTTCATCTGATAAGAGGTAAAATAATAGCATAAATACTGCTTGGTTTCTCACAGAAACTGATCGTTTCACTAGATAAGACCCTTATTCGTCATCTAGTATCGTTTAAAGCCCTTTGAAGCTGCACTGAAACGGTCATATGGACCTTGAACCGTTTGGAGCCCATTGAAGTCCATTATATGGAGAAAAACCCTGGAATGTTTTCATCAAAAACCTTAATTTCTTTTCGACTGCAGAAAGAAAGACATGGACATCTTGGATGACATGGGGGTGAGTAAATTATCAGCAAAAGTTTATTTAAAAGTGAACTAATCCTTTAATCAAACAACAAAAGACGAGACTTAATTTGCTGTTCTAGACAGAATAACTTTGCACTTTATTGATCAAATATAGGCTATACATTACAAATATAGTTAAAAGTTATTTTACAGTTGATTACAGTTTCGGTACCTACCTGAAAATGTTTATTTCAATCATCTTTGTTCAATTGTATTTATTTGTGCAATTGCTAATTTGTTCTTTTTAAATTACTTGGGTGTTTACTTGTCTTTAATATCGCTTGACATTTATATTAGGCTTTTTTTTTTGCTAGGGTAGGCTTTTAAACCATAGGCAAGAGTTGCTAGCCTGTTGATTTTTGTTCATGGTATTCAGCTACAATGAAATGTTTTGCAATAATAGCCTAATAGTAAATGTGTTTTTTACCCTATTGGAATCAAAATTAGGAATCGATAAGCAGAATCGGAATCGATACCCAACCCTATCAATGACATCATATACCTGCTTAGTCCCACCCTCCGCCGAGACATGTCACGAAAGGAACAAATGTCGTTTTGAGGGGGAGGCAATGTTAAGGTTTTTGATTAAATATTACAAGGGCATATGAATAAAAAATAAATAAATAATAATGTGCATGGATAAATCGTTTATAATAAGCCCTGCAACATTCTGTAAATATATAAAGAAGTCAATTTTTATCTTTAAATAATGACAGCATTTTACATTTTTGGGTGAGCTATCCCTTTTAACATCATGTGTGGCATGTCCAAGAAAAGTGAAATGGTGAAGGCCAAGTATCCCTGATTTAAAGGTGCACTGTGTAAATTTGAGCAGTATCTAGCGGTGAGGTTGCAAATTGCAAATGCCCACTGCTCACCCGTCCTTTTCAAAGCACATAGAGAAGCTACGGTGGCCGACACAGGACAAATATGTCATTGTCTGAGACAGCAGAGAGTAGCTAGCGCTCTGTAGAGCAGATTGTCCATTTGGGGCTACTGTAGAAACATGGTGGCGCAAAATAGTGATTTCACTGTAAGGGGACCGGCGGTTTATGTAGATAGAAATTACTCATTCTAAGATAATAAAAACATAACGGTTCATTATGTAAGGTCTTTATACACCACTGAAAACATAGTTATGTATATTATATTGCATGTCTGTCAATAGATCCTCATAAATATTACATACTGCACCTTTAAGCTTCTTAAATAGTCATTCAATGATTATTCATCAGATTTTTGACTGTGTAAAAGAAAGAAAAGCAACCAAGGAAACAGGCACAAGGAGAACACTTCAGACAGACACGCAAACACACACACACACACACACACACACACCTCTGCTCGTCTCCATCACTGATATCGTGAAGCAGGACGTAATATTTGAGTGTGTTGGGGATGAACCATTTGGGGTGGGTGTATTCTCCACTGTGCTGGATTCGGTGCTGTTCTTGGGACAGCTTGAGAAACTGCTCTGTCGGCACTGCCTCATGGGACGACACCACCAGCATACCTGCAGGCTAGTTCAGGAGATCTCACAGAATACAGATGGGAAAACATTTAAAAATAAAATACAAAAGTGACAAAATATATATTCTTGCCCGATACCAACTCTATCAAAAATCTGGACAGACTGGGTAAGAATATTAGAATATGAAATGGAATAATATTACACAATATAACTGTTACTACTATAGTTTTGATCAAATAAATGCAGCCTTGGTGAGCATAAGAGACTTCTTTCTTAATTATTTTAGACTTTTTTTGCATCAATAACATATGCTACATTTATATTACATGTAATTCATGGCAGATCATTTTATATACAGTCAATATTTCAGTGCATCCCTTGTGGTCAAGAAAGAATAAGAGTATAAAATGAGAAGCAAGGTCGAGTTATTAGGAGAGGGGCAAAGAAAGTTGTTTTTCAGTGTTTTGAAGGATACATGCCAGATAGTGGCTGAGGAACTCGTGCTCTGATGCCGGCATGGACTGCAGGAAGTTCTCACGGTAAGTCTCAAACCATGGTGTTGTGGCTGTAAGATAAACACACACACACAAAGAAATATTGTCTTGTTTCTGAAACAAGATTAATACAGGCCACATGACCAGCCCTCCAGGCGGAAGAGGAGAGAAGCACATTATGAAAGGCAGGACGAAGAGCTTAAATGGAAACTTTTACAGCAAAATAACAAAAAAAATATTTTATTTTAATGTAAATTCCGCTCTTCAAACAAATGGCATGTAAAATGCTCTAAATTATCCTGCAATTTTGAAGCATAAAGAGGTGCGTCACAGCAAAATTTCAGTTAAATTTTGTGGGCAAAAAAGGTTTATTGTCGATAGTGTAATGATGTATGAAGCACATCTCACACAAGTCAAACCAAGCAGCTTTCTGTTGGTCAAATCTGTGTGGGTAAATCTTTTGTCTTCAAGTGAAATTCCCAATCGTGTGTATTCCTACTGAAATTACTTTATTTCGCCCAAAAAAAATTCACCAAATAACGGAAAATGTGACCATACCTTAAATCAGGATTACTCTGATCTAATTAAGATTCAACCTCATTTTGCTTAAAGGGGTACTTCACCGCTGGAAAGATGAATGTGTATTTAAATTGGGGCATTTATGTAGTAGAAATGTGAAATTATTTAAGAAGTTGGTGCCTTTTAGACTGAGAAAAGCCAGAAAATTTATTTTTGGCTCATATGGATGAAAGACAACAACTCCCAGAATGCACTTGCTTCGATGCCCTACGAGGCCACTCCCAAGCCACGCCTACCGGTTACATCACTTGCCCACTGCGGCACCACCCCACCGTTGTTTTGATTTTTATAGTAATAAAATCATTTAGTTCAGTTAGAGAACGGACACTACAATTAAAAACTGAACATATCTGCTCAATACAGCACGAACCGAAAGAGAGTCGCAGCACAAACGCAGCAGGAGTCAGAATTCATTCATCAGAGAGTGAGGAGCTGATAGACCAGATGATCGCGGAAGATTTGGTTTCAAAGCGAAATGCGCCTATTTAAGTGAGTTTGTCATTGTACCGTTTTGTTGTGTTTTCATGAACCCACAATTCAAGCAACCTGGCCCCGAATTGGTGCTAATTTTAAAACGAAACTAAAATGCGCACGGCCGACCGGCATTCATTCACGATGCGTTTCAAAGTTCATGGCCCGTTTGGCCCGTTTTCAGTTCATGCCTAGGGAAGCCTAACTTTCATAGTAATTCATTGCGAACACTCGCCTTTCTCCACACTGCATCGTTATGAATGTCCGTTCGGCCGTCTGTGTCTCAAATTCTGTGAGTGAGATCCCACCCCTATGGATGGGTTGAAAACACGCGGAATAAGCTCCTACTACTGGCTGTAGTCTCTAGCCTCTGGCCAAAAAAGCCTCCGATGACGCAAAATGATGATATTTGCATTGTCGGAGGCTTTTTTCCAGACATAAAATACATAAATCTCTCGTCTCAGGGGGATATGAGGGGGGGATCATTCGAATATACTACCGGGTTTCAACTGATACAAAGCTTAATGCTAAATCGCTGAAGTAACCCTTTAAAGAACAGCAGGATGTTCAAAACAAGTTGTTTTCAATGCACGCATCAGCATTCATGATCAATTTCCCCCTTTCAATCTATCCAACAATGAGGGAAGATGAGGATGAAGGCCTACAGATTTATATGCTCAAGATTCATTAAGTTCAGTTCCTTGACATTTCGTCTCAATCAATGGTCATCTCTGAATCATGACAATAAGCACAAGGCATAATGCACTTCACTCTGGCAGCCTCACGATAAATTCTTTATCAGAATCTTTACAGAGAGGGTAGAGCTTGAAAACCATGTCGACACTACAATACAGCAAACCATATCTAACAAATTACTGTATAATCAATAAAGCACATCCCTTGTTTGCAGTGTAGCTCTGATGATTACAGTGGCAATATTCTAGTGAGATGAACAAGGCTAAATTTACCTCTTTTTATCCCTTTAGATTTGATGTATACTTTAAAACAGGAGCTTTTAACTTGTATTAGTCCAAAGACTAAAAAAATACTGTGTAAAACTGAATGTTGAATTATGGCCTGGACAATTAACCATTTAGCTGAACTTTAGCTATGATTACAGTTAATATGGAATTTCGGCATAATGAACATTTTCATTTTCAAACAATAATTAGCACACCCCCTGCAGTAACGCTGTGTATACCACTAAAGCCCCCTGCTATGAAGACAATGTGTCTATTAAGTGATAAAGGTTAATCATAATTACAATTATTATTAATACAAAGTAATTTCCATAATTCTTAATATCTACAGGTGTCCAATTGGTGTCTCATGAACTTAATGTTAAACGTTAACGTCTGTTATGTAAGCTTCTTGTAAACTTTTTACTTGTCAGAGCGCGAATGTATTAATACACTGTAAAAAATAACTATTTTTTACAGAATATATATACATACATTGATCAGGCATAACATTATGATGAAGTGAATAACACTGATTATCTCTTCATCGCAGCACCTGTTAGTGGGTGGGATATATTAGACAGCAAATTAAAAGTTTGTCCTCAAAGTTGATGTGTTAGAAGCAGGAAAAATGGGCAAATGTAAGGATTTGAGCGAGTTTGACAAGGGCCAAACTGTGATGGCTAGACAACTGGGTCAGAGCATCTCAAAAAACTGCAGCTCTTGTGGGGTGTTCCCGGTCTGCAGTGGTCAGTATTTATCAAAAGTGGTCCAAGGAATGAATAGTGGTGAACCGGCGACAGAGTCATGGGCGGCAAAGGCTCATTGATGCACGTGGGGAGCAAAGGCTGGCCTGTGTGGTCCGTTCAAACAAATGAGCTACTGTACTCAAGAAGTTAATGCTGTTTCTGATAGAAAGGTGTCAGAATACAGTGCATCGCAGTTTGTTGCGTATGGGGCTGCATAGCCGCAGACCAGTCACGGCGCCCATACTGACCCCTATCCACCGCTGAAAGCGCAAACAGTGGGCAAGTGAGCATCAAAACTGGACCACTGAGCAATGGAATTACATTTTCTGATGAATGGTCTGATGAATTACATTTTCTTTTACATCACGTGGATGGGCAGGAGTGTAGCTTACCTGGGGAACACATGGCACCAGGATGCAATTTGGGAAGAAGGCAAGCCGGCAGAGGCAGTGTGATGCTTTGGGCAAATGTTCTGCTGGGAAACCTTGAGTCCTGCCCTCCATGTGGATGTTACTTTGACACGTACCACCTACCTAAGCATTGTGTTGCAGACCATGTACACCCTTTCATGGAAACAGTGTGGCCTCTTTCAGCAGGAAAATGCGCCCTGCCACAAAGCAAAAATGGTTCAGGAATGGTTTGAGGAGCACAACAATGAGTTTGAGGTGTTGACATGGCCTCCAAATCTCAAGATCAGATCTCAATTCAATCGAGCATCTGTGGATGTTCTGAATAAACAAGTCTGATCTATGGAGGCCCCACCTCACAACTTACAAGATTTAAAGGATCTGCTGCTAACTTCTTTGTATCAAGATACCACAGCACACCTTCAGGGGTCTAGTGGAGTCCATTCCTCAATGGGTCAGGGCTGTTTTGGCAGCAAAAGGGGGACCAACACAATATTAGGTCATAATGTTATGCCTGATCGGTGTGTGTGTGTGTGTATATACACATACATACATACATACATACATACATACATACACACACATACACACACATACACACACACACACACACATGCTAGAGCAAAAACCTGTTAACTGCAAGATAACTTGCCATATTGTAAATGTTTTAGCATTGCATTATATGAAATTTAACTGTAAAATACTGTCCAATGTATGTCTTTTGAAAGTAAAAACTATGAATTAACATACAACCCCACAAACGTTTGGACATTTTGTATAATGCAATAAAATCAAGAATGAGTGATTTGTTAATTCTCTTTAACTTTTATTTAACTGCCAAAAGTACAAAGAAAAGGTTTTTACTGACCAACTTAAGTGTATTTTGTAAATATAAACATTTTGATGTCTGCAACACACTCCAAAAAAGTTGGGACAGAGGCATGTTTACTACTGTGTCACATCACATTTCCTTTTAATTACACTTTTTAAAAGTTTGGGAATTGAGGATATTAATTGTTGAAGTTTTGCAAGTGGATTTTCGGCCCAATTGCATCTGATGCAAGAGAGCTGCTCAACAGTCTTTGGTCATTGTTATCGGATTCTTCTTTTCATACATTTTCAATAGGAGACAGATCTGGACAGCAAGCAGGCACATCCCTTCTACTGAGTGGAGTGTCTAAGAAACCACTCAGAACATGCAGAACGAAGCCTTGCATTGTTTCCCAGGAAATATGTCATCTTGTTGCCTTTAATTGTCAATATATGATTCCACGTCAGTGGTACCTTCACATAAATGCAAGTCACCCATGTCATTTGCACTGATGCACCCCCATACCATGACAGATGTTTGCTTTTGCATCAGTCACTGATGAAATTCTGGATGGTCCCTTTCGTCTTTGGGACCGAGAACTATGTCTGTTTTTCCCAAAAACAAGCTGAAATGTGGGGCCCTATCATACGTGACGCAAGAGTTTTTTGCTAGTTTCAGTCCGACGCAGTTTTTAATTTCACGTCCAGCGCCATGTTTTTTAAATAGCAAATGCGCTTGCACCCATCTAGTCGCCCATGGGCGTGCTGATCTGAAAACGAGGTGTGTTCAGGCGCATTGTTGACACGTTGCTATTTTGAGGCAACTGAAAACCACTGCGTCATTGACCAACAAAAACCCGGTCTGAAGTCCATAGCGCAATATTTTTTGTGTTATTTAAAGGGCGCGTTAGTAATATGCGCCTATGGGTGCACAACATGCTTACACTCTGCTTATTACACACACAGGGACATGCAGCACACAAACATTAAATATTAAAAAATAAAACGATTCCTCTCTGAAGAAGCATTCAGTCTTTCCGCTCACAAATTCCACCATGTAAATAGCCAATCCGCCATGGTGCGAGCGCAACTGGCTTTTAAAGGGAATGGGAGATGATTCTGATTGGCTTATTGCACGTTATGCCCAAATCACACCCATTACTCATTAAGAGATTAGGTACAACAATTTTAGACCATGCGCCCCGACTGTTTTTTCCGTCATTAAACTAGCAAAAGTGGATTCAGACACGCCCTAAGTGCACCTGCGCCATGCGCTTCAGACCATGCGCTCAGATCGTTAAAATAGGGCATGTGGCCTCGTCTAACCACCGCACACATTCCTCTGTCTTTAGGACCATCTGAGATGAGCTCAGGCCCCAAGAACTCATCGGCATCTCGGCATAGAACTGATGTATACGTAACAGATATTCAAGTTGCATTCCTTGATGCAGCAGCAGACTGTGTTAAAAGACAACGGTTAGAAAGAACACCCGAGCACATTTGGTTGTATTTAACAAAGTAGTGTGATGGTTTCACATGTAATGCCATCTGAGGGCTCGAAGGTCACACACATTCAACAGAGGTGTCCTACCTTGCCCTACGTTTACTGAAATGTCTCTGGTTTCTCTGAATCTTTTCACAATATTTTGTATGGTAGAATGTGAAAGACTTAGATTCTTTGCCATCTTGCATTGAGAAATGTGGTTTTTGAATTGATTGACTATTCTCTCGGTATGTGGCACAAGGTGCTGAGCCATGACCCATCTGTGCTTGCAAAGACTGAGATGCTCCTATTACACTCAATCACGAGTCCCTCACCGATTACCAATTCACCTACTTATTGTGGACCGCTTCAAAAGAGTTTAAGCTTTTCACTTTTATTTTGCCTCTGCCCCAACTTTTGTAGAATATGTTGGAGCCAAGTTGGTGAGTGAACACATTGAACATCTTTTCTTTGTACTTTTGTCAGTTAAAAGGTAAAGGAGAATTCACAAATAACATATTCATATTGCATTTTACAAAATGCTACAACTTTTCTGGATTTGGGGTTGTAAAATGTAGGTTTAAAAACAGTAAAATCCCAGAAGTCTTTGAATGACTCATCTCAAATGATTATATTTTATTAGTGCTGTCACATCCAAAATAAAAGTTTGTCTATAATTATGATGTATATATAAATACACATACATACATACATGTACACATTTAAGAAAATGTGTAATATTTATATACAAAATATTTATACTTATATATAATATAAATTACATGCAAATATTTCTTAAATATATACATGAAAGAGTGTGTATTTATATGTATACATAATTATACACAATACACACACACACATTATGCAAACACAAACTTTTATTTTGGATGTGATTAATCGCGATTACGACGGTTTGACTATACAGCACTAAATAAATACTATAGGTTCTTCTCCTTTTTAGTATCAGTAATGTGCATTAGGGTGTTTTGCGTTACATTTTCTGTTATTTAGTTAATGATTATTGCATTATTTTAGTGCCAAGTGTTTCCCAGATGGTGCTTTGACTTTGTGTGACCTGTGAATGTCTATATACGAGTATTGGCTATGTTTTATTGAGATGCCACATAAATTCTCTCTTACCACTTGTTCATATTATTATGGTGGAACATCAGTACACTAAGGTAAATATCAGATTGTGGTAGTTCAAGTTGATTGGTTTATTAATATTATATCACTTAATGAAATATATGATTATTAGCTGTTAAATATACAGGTATCAATATGCCATCCTGTAATACCTTGTCACAGTTTTCTTACAGTGAATTTCCGGCAACCGTGGCTGCCAGTATTTTAAAGTAAATGTATCAGGATATTTCTTAGTGTATAACAAGAACAAACCAATTTTTCACATTAAATCAAAACAGATTTGAAAAAAGTGCATGTAAAGTCAATCTCTACTTCACAGCATGAGGTACAGTGGATCTATAGAGAGGAGGAGACTAGTGACTGAACGGATAAAATGACACATTGAGCTGAAAACCTTACAAAACAAACTGAAATAACACTTAAATTTCAGTCGAAACAATCGTTAACTATTGTCTGACTCTCAACTGGAACACAAACTGATTGGATATAACGACAGTTTCAGCACAAGGAGTCATTTCCCTAGGATCTATCCCAAACACACACAAGAAGCTAAAGGACCACCACCAACATCCTGAGAAAAAGGAAGAAGCTGGATTGGAAAGAGGAAAGGAGATTTAGCGACAGATCTGCTACGGAGAGAGCCGGGCAAGGAAATGATGTGGAGAAGGCGCCTGAGGAAAGCCCTCTCACACACTCCCAGCACGGGAAGGAAGGGAATACCTGTGTAGTACTTGGACGAGCTCAGTTGGGTGAGTGTTTCTTTCCAGTCAGAGTACCAGGGAACGCTCGCTTTGACCGTGCGGTCTGAGAGGAGAAGAGACAGGCAGTCTGGTTAAAGCTCACTGACAGGAACCACAAGTGTAACGCATCCAAAACACAACCCACCCCGAACCCTGCAGATGCACCTGTGATGTGAACAGACATTTTGTCATTGTGTCTTTGCAAAAATGGTTTGTTCATTTTAAATACAGATAGTTGCAATGATTTTCTACTATCGTCCCAGAAGCTAAAATACATAATGAGAACCATTTAATAAGAGTGATGTAATGCAAATTATGTTTATTTTCATTTTCGGTAAACTTTCCCTTTATTTTTAACTTCTACAAAGTGCTAAACTTGAGCTAGCAGCCTAGCGCTGTAGATCCAGTAACTGAATGAACATAGTTCTAAAATCCCATTTTCCTGATTAGCTTAGACATGTGCACGTTCCAGTGGCGTCTCCTGCTGTGAGGAACGGCAGTCTACTAAATGTAGGATGATGAGTAGATTACGTCACAATCAAAGATTACGTATAATGAATAAACCATATCATAATTTGCCTTTGAGACACATAAAACACAAACTACCGTTGCCAGTTCTAGCAGAAGCAGGAATACCATTTAATGGAGTTGGACGTTTCTGTCCATCAGTCAGGGTGAGTAGAGCACATACACATCAAACCAATGCTTCAAAGTCAACATGAAACACCATTCACACCCCCTTTTCCTTACATAACATGACACATGCCTGAGTGAAACAGAATGCTGTCCAAAAATGTAGAGGGGGACTTAATTCATTGCACTGTGAAAAGCAATCAGAACTCTGAATGAGAGCTTGCAGATTATGGGGGGAGTGATCATTTAGATCCAGGAATCAGGCTTTATTCAAGTCTTTGAAACACCGGCCCACCTGGAGGGGATGAAAGAAAGTCATTTCAGAGCTGGAGGAAGTTTTCTTTAATTAACATTTGGAATAATGTGTACTGATAAGTCATGTGCGAGTGTTATTGTTAACTAAAAGATAATTGAAATAAGGACGACGTAAAATAAAATATAACATGACATTTTTTTTTAATTAAACAAGAAATGTTGGCTTGGCAACTAACTGAACTAAGATTGAATTGAAGTACTAAAATTAAAAATGTTCCTTGAGCTTTTGACATATCATATTATAAGAATATCATGTACATTTCAGAACTGAAAACTTCCTTGTTAGTCCAAAAAGAGCTTTTATTGTAACCAAGCCCAGCGAAGGACACATTAAGGAAAATGCCTATAACAGACCGCCTCTGCAGAGGAATATCAATGCCTACTTCATCATTGCAACTTTGGCCCCGCCCACTGGTGTGTTAGTGAGATGACGAGGAGAGAAGAGAGTTACAGGATCATTGGGATAAAATAACATTACCTTCCAAAGGATCCTAATGCTAGGAATGTAATTATTTATGTTTCAGTGAGCATTATTTATTTGTATTCGGTACATTTTCACTGTAGATTCTTTGGTAAATAAGTTGCAAATTCGACACAGGTTTCGAACAGACCTTTACAATATGGACTCGTAATGGGACAACATCTGAGTAACTGTGTTCATTCTAATGCTGGATCTGTGATCACAGTAGGGGTGTAACGGTACACAAAACTGACGGTTCGGTACGTACCTCGTAAAAATTGCTTTATATTTATTTTTATTAAACAGTGGTTTACTGAAAAAAAAAAGTGTCTGTCCTTAAATGAATTAAATTATAACAAAGTTTATTGAAGATATTGCTGTAAACTACATAGGGAGCCCTTACTTGCACATTAATATTAAAGGTTAACAACAGAGCCCAAATTCAGTTGCTATTTATTTGTAGGTATAATAATCAACACTCAAATAACATAGAACGCAAACGTAAATTTCACATAAGGCAGTTTTTGCAATAACTTCTAAATCTAATTATAAAATAGGTTTTTTTCTTCAATTCGTTGTTGAAATATAATCATTTATACACAGTGGCTGTCATTTTCATGACAGGTTTATTTAAACATACATGAAATAATGAAGACATCACTAACAGGTTAAGTAGAATATAATGAATATATAGGCTAATATAGTGCATATATTTAGTGAAAGAGTTGATTTCTCTAGTGAATAAAATTCTGTGGACACTGAATGACTGCCTGAGGTAAATGTGATGCTACATGACATTGTTTACAAGCAGTTATATTGAGGACTTTCCGCCGTTGAAACACTAATTGAGCGATTACACCACATATGATACATGACAGTAAGTTGTAATGTATCCTGAACATACCTTCAGATGTTCATTCATGTTTATTCTTTAGGAAGAGATGATCGATCACATCGCACGGCCGCTTGAACTGACTCGCCAATACTGTGATCAGTCACGCCACATTAAAGAGCGTCAAAACGGCATTTATCGCTTGAATTTTGTGATAAAATGGGCTGAATACTTAATATGTTTGTGTGGGAACTAGGATTGAAGTGTGTTCCGCGCTTAAAACAAGCCGACTGTTAACTGTTAAAGATTGCATTCGGAAACCGTGCACCGAACCGAAAGCCCTGTACCGAAACGTTTTGGTACGAATGCGTGTACTGTTACACCCCTAGTGATCAGTGATTTCTGATATACACTCACCTAAAGGATTATTAGGAACACCATACTAATACTGTGTTTGAACTCCTTTCGCCTTCAGAACTGCCTTAATTCTACGTGGCATTGATTCAACAAGGTGCTGAAAGCATTCTTTAGAAATGTTGGCCCATATTGATAGGATAGCATCTTGCAGTTGATGGAAATTTGTGGGATGCACATCCAGGGCACAAAGCTCCCATTCCACCACATCCCAAAGATGCTCTATTGGGTTGAGATCTGGTGACTGTGGGGGCCATTTTAGTACAGTGAACTCATTGTCATGTTCAAGAAACCAATTTGAAATGATTCGAGCTTTGTGACATGGTGCATTATCCTGCTGGAAGTAGCCATCAGAGGATGGGTACATGGTGGTCATAAAGGGGTGGACATGGTCAGAAAAAAATCCTCAGGTAGGCCGTGGCATTTAAACGATGCCCAATTGGCACTAAGGGGCCTAAAGTGTGCCAAGAAAACATCCCCCACACCATTACACCACCACCATCAGCCTGCACAGTGGTAACAAGGCATGAAGGATCCATGTTCTCATTCTGTTTACGCCAAATTCTGACTCTACCATCTGAATGTCTCAACAGAAATTGAGACTCATCAGACCATTTTTCCAGTCTTCAACTGTCCAATTTTGGTGAGCTCGTGCAAATTGTAGCCTCTTTTTCCTATTTGTAGTGGAGATGAGTGGTACCCGGTGGGGTCTTCTGCTGTTGTAGCCCATCCGCCTCAAGGTTGTGCGTGTTGTGGCTTCACAAATGCTTTGCTGCATACCTTGGTTGTAACAAGTGGTTATTTCAGTCAAAGTTGCTCTTCTATCAGCTTGAATCAGTCAGCACATTCTCCTCTGACCTCTAGCATCAACAAGGCATTTTCACCCACAGAACTAACACATACTGGATGTTTTTCCCTTTTCACACCATTCTTTGTAAACCCTAGAAATGGTTGTGCGTGAAAATCCCAGTAACTGAGCAGATTGTGAAATACTCAGACCGGCCTGTCTGGCACCAACAACCATGCCAGGACCACACCCCTAAATGCATTGAAGCAACTGCCATGTGATTGGTTGATTAGATAATTGCATTAATGAGAAATTGAACAGGTGTTCCTAATAATCCTTTAGGTGAGTGTATGATTCTTGTAGTCAGATGTTCTTAGTCCATGCGTCACTAAATCCGAACAGTGACTAATTGGTCAACTTCAAATAGTTTCTCTTATTTGGATTAAAATAATCTGTTATTTAAACTATGAATAAATTATATATAGAGAGTGATCAAAGAACACTCCATTTACAATCGCTGGAGCTGTCAATCAAACAGCGCAAAACTCCCCTTATAATCAACAAATCTCTTATTTACATTGTGTTTGAACTGTTAGTTATGATGAAAGCATTCGTTAGTGTGCAGACTCAACATGTCTGTGCTCGGTAAAATGCTCATCACTACAACCTTTCATGCCACAATCTAAATATAAACATTATAAAATCAACACTTTTCACGATTAGTTCACCTTGAGAGCTGTAATAGTAAAAACGTGCTAAAGTTTCATATGCAAAGATGTTAGCCAATCACAGCAGTGGGCATTTACATTGAAGTCTCACAGCAGACAAGTCCCTTCAAACAGAGCATTCAAATCAGAGGGCAGGAAAAATGCCTTTTATTTCTAAATTATGACATTTTTTTATGTAAAAATCTTACTAACATTATAAGTGCAACTCAGGGAACATTATAAAACAATAAAACAATGCAGTTCATGACCCTTTTACTCCATAGTCACTTTTGATATCATGTTGACTTTAGAGCATAGCTTTATGGGACCTTAACTTTGTAGCCAAACCCACCAGCTGTGAAATTCACATATACAAGTACACTAACACTGTATGTTGCATCTGTTGTCATAATCAGGTGCAGTCAGGACCCAGCCAGTTCATCTACGATCTTTCTAGAGTTGTCAAAAGTACTGAAATTAAAAATGTGACCATATCAGCATTTCCCTCCAGCATTTTGAGCACTATTGAATGGGTTCTTAAACACCTCTGATTGGCCATTGTGTTCACACACTCAACATATATGTCTGTAGTACAATGGTACAATGATCAACACTCTTCTCTGAGTGCTTTAATGACACTCTCTCTACAGAGCGCTTACACAGATACAGACGGGAGCGTTTGAAAGCAGCGGATCCGCCTGTCAGCGGATATATATGGGATCCACTGATAGACCACCTTTTCAAATGCTCCCATGTGTATTTATGTAAACACTCAGCGAAGAGCGAGTGTCATCGAAGCACTCAGTGAAGAGTGTTGATCATTGAAGCCAATCAGAGACATATATGTTGAGCGTATGAACACAATGGCCAATCAGAGGTGTTTAAGAATCCGTTCAACAGAGCACAAAATACTAGAGGGAAATGCTGGTACAGTCACTTTTTTTTTTCAGCACCGGCTTTAGACAATGACTTCTAGTTCATTAAGTTAAAAGGAGGATGCGGCTGGTGTAGTTTGGTATGTTAGTGTCAGGGAAGGGGTTTGCAGGGCTTTAGGCCACACCCAAGTGAGTGGTGTAGCAGAAGGGCTACGTGGGGAGGACAGGTTCTACTGGCAGCCTATGATCTGAGAGGGAACCAAACACGTCACACTCATTGTTCAAAGGGTTAACAGCACAGCATAGCACAGCACACGTGTGTGAGACCTGGCATACACACTCGGGAGGAAAGCACGTGTATGAGGGTCAGAGCTCTTACCAAGAATTCATCCACAAGAGAAGTGTTGGGGGGGATGGGGGAGAGAATTTGAAAAATGGAAAACAAGATCAGAAACAATAAATCATAAATGTGTAATGCAAACCAAACCCTTTAATTTCATGGACAATTACAACATTGGATTCTCACTCTTTTCCTCAAGGGCTCCGCTGTCCTCATCAGGTGCTGACATGAGAGGATACTATAAAAACGAGCCCCATTCAAAAAAAAAATTTGTTGATTTTATGAGACTGCTCATAATATGCATATTCCTTTCCCCAAATGTTGCAGTTTTAATTTTTTTTTATTTAGAGAAGCAAATATTTTCTGTGTAACACACTTTGAACATTTATAAATGTCTGTAAAAGGAAAAAATACACCAGTATAATTTTGTAAAATGTGTTAGTTACATTAGGGAGAAAATGCTGAACAGACAGTTAAAACTAGGGGTGGTTAATCTGTCTGATTTCCCGATTCGATTCGATTACGATTATTGAAGTCCCGATTCGATTACAGTCGATTTTCGATTATTAACGATTCTCGATTAGCGATTATTGATTTTCCATTTCACAACAGTAAACGAAAATACACTACAAAGTGATTGCAGTATAAAAAAAAAGTCAGCTACTGAATTACTTAACTCGTTTATTGAGTAACAACAACTCAAAGCACTTGTCGTGTAGTGTCGTGTAGTTACACAGAAATTAATACATCACATTGTGTTGTGACTCATCAAGTTGAACTAAACAATAACAAATAAATGAAAGGCTTATTTCCTTTAGGAAGTAGATCAGAACCAACATACTGTAGAAATTGGACAATTTTCTTCTAGAAAGACAACGTGTTCAGGTGGAGGAAGACTGCAGGTTGCAGTCGAAACATGTCAAGGTAAAGAAGAAGTTTTTTCTCCAAACACCTTGTCTTTCTAGAAGAAAATTGTCCAATTTAATCATTAAGAAGACAAAATGAACATTTTTGAACAACTTACTGTAGCTTCAGCTTATATACTGTACTGTAGAACACAGTGACAAAATGTCAAGAGTGATGGATGCGGTGCGCGCGTGAGGGGGGCGGGAACGCGACGCGTGGAACGATCGAGCTCCTCTCGTTCGTTTCCTGACGTGAGAAAGACAAAAGGGGGAAAAACGACAGAAGAAAAACGGGTTCGTGTCGGAGGAGTGTCGAGGCCCATTCGGTTCCGTGAGCGGGAGCCGCGGGTCGGAGCGGCGGTGTTTCCAGCATCAGTCCGGCTGTGTGTGTGTGTGTGTGTGTGTGTGTGTGTGTGTGAGATCCGCTCATCGCGTCCTCAGGATCGCCTTAATTCCCGCGAATGTGCGCGTCGATGTGTGTCGCGCTCGCTCATCTGAAGTGCTCATAAATCTGCGGATTGAAGGCGTTTATTCGGTGTTTGTGCGCGAATCTGAGCCGTGCTAACGCACTAATGTGCCTGAGCTCCAGAGGATGCGAGGCAGGAGGATTTCTAGAGTGTTCCCTCAGAATCATCTCAGCATTAACGACAGATTTACATTCATCTAATGAACACACACACACACACACACACACACACGGTGGTAGAGTCAGGTTTAGATAAATAAAAAAATCGATTTTTGAAAATGTAATGATCGATTCATGCTCGTCCATAACATACTCGCGATTAATCGATAATCGATTTTTTTCACCACCCCTAGTTAAAACAATAGAGTATTTATTTATTTTTAAAAACCTTTCACTGCAGTCGTCTTAAGAGTTTCTTGGGCTAGTCATAGTCGGTTACAAAATCTCAGTTTTTAACAACATTATGGTAATTAGTCGTGATACATATCCCTAGTTTCCATAAAGAATGTGTATATTGTGATATATATTGTTATCAAACAAAACTGAGCATATTGTGATATAAACACTTGCTTATAGACTCATTGGTGGCTACATATTTCATAAAAATGGAGATTCTTCAAGGGCTTTGTAAAGTAGATTTGTAAATATGCTGCATTACGAAACAATCTATTGGTTCCCGTTTCACTTTAGGCCATTACACTTTCCTCCTTTAAAAATGTGGCAGTAATATAATCAGGTGCTCTACGGATTTCCCCACCATGATGTTAGGGTTAGGGTCAGAACACTCAAGCACTTACCGCTTATGTTGAGGTCGTAGTCTCCAGCAGAGATGACGTTGGCAGGCGACCCTTCAGGAGGCTGGCAGACAGAAACCGCCTGGCTGAGGAGCCTTTGCAGCTCTGGGGTCTGTGGAGGCCGTGTGTTGATCCCAGTCACACTGATCCGGAGACCCTTCACCACAACCACCTGATTGTTGGGATCACGCAGATGACCTACAGTTCAGTATCGGGGACACAAAAAAAGGAAGAGGGGAGAAAAGGAGGAAGTCTGTCAGTTGAACTAGCTGATGCCAAATTCATAATGGTACTGCTGATTTTCTTGTAACTGAAGCTTTTATCCTAGCCATCTTACAGTGTCAAGCAGAAGCCAAAATTGGTTGTATATGGACCACGAGTTAATCAAAAAATTTAATTTAATAATAAGTATTTGTCCACACAGAGGAAGTTTTTAAATATTTATCAAGTCGATGATTAAAAATACAGTACAAACAGTAATAGTGAAATGTTATTTAAAATAACTGCTTTCTACTGTAATATATTCTAAAATATAATTTATTTCTGATGCAAAGCTGAATTTTCAGCATCATTACTCCAGTATTCAGTGTCACATGATCATTCAGAAATCGGTCTAATATGCTGTTGCGCAGGAAAAGTTTATTTTCTTCAATGTTAAAAACAGTTGTGCTATTTTCATATACATATAATATTTTCATATAAATAACAGGAAATACAAATCACATGATTTGTAACGAAAGAAATTGTATTTACATATTTATCTTTGGAATGTTGTATAATTAATCATATATAATTAGTAAAATATAATATAATTAATTTAATATATAAGTATACATAATTATATATAATATAAATAAATGTGCTTAATGTTAAATATTAATTAATGTTTTGATTACTAATATTGCTGATATTTCTGTTCAGGTACAGCTCTGAAAAGGTTCTATTCTATTCTTTGTAGATGCTTATGAAATGATATTTAATCTGTACAATACAAATTTAATTAATAATTTGCAGTGGACAAACTTTTGAGGAAGTACTTAGGATTTATTATTTCTTTATTTTACAGTGCATTATGGCTGCCAACTTAGGAATGGCACAAGACAGTTGGGTTTCCACTAAGCTTATGACATCTGTGTTTAATAATGTTGATAAAGTACACAACAGCACCTCTAGACGTCACCTTATCACTCTTCATACGCCCTTCCCTATTCAAATATGTTGCCACCCCTTCATGTTCACACCCTCTTCTGAACACTTTCCCATAATGCGCCTGTGTTTTCTCACTCCACACTTCACATGATAAGCATAACATGACGAATAAAGATGAGACTTTGCTCCTCTGCTGCCAAGGCATTCCAGTACAAATCCAAATCACATCACCGAGGGGCAAACACAAATATACACAGAGAGCACTGTGTTCATTTGGGTCAACCTAAACGTGTTAACATCATTTCTACGAATCCATAGCACACTGCAACAAATGAATGTGAGAAATTGTTCTAAGTATCTGAAAGAGTTCTCTGATAAGAATAGACAACAAGTGAATCAGAGCAATGATGACTATGACTATGAGCTACAACAAAATGTGCCATATTCTCCCACAATAGCACGTTTTACTAGCCTGGATGCCAGACGAACTTAGCCCCGCCCACAAAAAAATTTGCATGGGCAGTTCGGTCTGGACTTGATCCATAGAGAAGTAATTATGCCCGAACAGAAACTGTTCGGACCAATGAAATTGTCAGGGCGGGCTTTAGACAATGATGGACAGATGATAAACAGTAACGTAATCATCCACGTCATCAAAGGCGCTTGGGTTGAATTTGTTCTAATCCTAAACGGAGAACTTGTTCGTATATGCGTTCACCTTTACTATTTCTCTCAGAAATGATGATCGTGTTGGTAAGTACTCTGTGTATCCTTAAATTCTTTTTTTACAACACCGGCAAAGATCGTTTACACTCATCTTCTTCTTCTAACGTGACTTATTCTAGCGAGCGTGCAGACAGGGTTGCCAAGTTTTTACAGCAAAACTCGCCCAATTGCTACTCAAAACTAGCCAAAAACAAGCCCAATAGCTTTCTGGGTGGGGGGGTTCTCCGGGAAAAATGGCATTTTGGGGGTGAAATGTGTTATTTTGGCAGGGCTGCCTGCTAAAATTCGCATTCCTGGGTCTGTATATCACATAATTGGGGTCGCTTCAACCCGCGGACTTGGCAACACAGTGCAGTTGAGTTCTGTTGACGTTTGACAACTAACGTTATGTGTCGCTCCGTTGCTCTGATTGGTTGAAGGTCTATCCAATTGAGGTCTTTCCTGGTTCGGTTTAAACACGCCCCATAATCACAGCCCAACGGAGCAGTATCAGACTCAAATTCTGACTAGAATTGAGTATGACGACGTCAGGCTAACGTTTTACCAGAATGGCCGATAATCCCTCAGAGGGATTTAAAAGCTGTTCCATGAACAAAAATAAACAAAATAAGAAAGTGCACAAAATCCTTTTCAATTGTTTCAGAGCAAAACATTATTTTTTTAAATCGTTAGCCTCATAGCATAATTGCCCAGATCAGATTGGCCAAAAAATTACTTAGGCATTTATGCTATGAGGCTAACGAAATGCTGGTAACCAGCTAGTAATGTCATTTCCAATCATTTTTCATCAAACCAAAGAATTAGTTGCAGTAAACTTTCAGATTTACACCCCTTCCGGACTGTGATCCTGTAGCAAGAAGGTGATTTAGTTTATTTTGTCCTAATCGGGTTCACATTTGTGCCAAAGTAGTGAAAAAATCAAATACATTTTCAGCACATTTTGCTTTTAATCCCTGAGCTAATAGGAATATTTCTTGTGGTAAGAACAACTGACATGTTTTTAATGAACCATTTAATATGGCATCTGTTGTCAAATGTACTACCTTCATCAATGATGTATTAAATTGATCAGTACATTACAGTAAAGACGTGCATTATGTTAAAAACAACATATTTCAAACAAATAATATTTAGAACCTTCTAATCATCAATGAATCCTGGAAAGAAAAAGTATCACGGTTTCCATAAAAATATTAAATGGCACTACTGTTTTCAACACGGATAATAATGTTTCTTGAGCAAATCAGAATATTAGAATGATTTCTGAAGAATCATGTGACTGAAAGAAATCTTCCCGACCCCAAACCTTTAAACTATAGTGTACACAGATCAGGCATAACATTATGTGAAGGGAATAACACTGATTATCTCTTCATCACAGCACCTGTTAGTGGGTGGGATATATTAGGCAGCAAAAGGGCTGCACAATAGACCAATTTACAGCCTACGGCAAACTGCGCATGTCGGTTGCAAAAGACGATCTGGAATGTGTTATAATGTATGAAACACATTGGTTTAAATCGTACTTTAGGCTATACAGGGAGTGCAGAATTATTAGGCAAGTTGTATTTTTGAGGATTAATTTTACAACATTAATAATTAAACAACAACCATGTTGTCAATTAACACAAAAAACTCATTAATATCAAAGCTGAATATTTTTGGAAGTGGTTTTTAGTTTTAGCTATTTTAGGGGGATATCTGTGTGTGCAGGTGACTATTACTGTGCATAATTATTAGGCAACTTAACAAAAAACAAATTTATACCCATTTCAATTATTTATTTTTACCAGTGAAACCAATATAACATCTCAACATTCACAAATATACATTTCTGACATTCAAAAACCAAACAAAAACAAATCAGTGACCAATATAGCCACCTTTCTTTGCAAGGACACTCAAAAGCCTGCCATCCATGGATTCTGTCAGTGTTTTGATCTGTTCACCATCAACATTGCGTGCAGCAGCAACCACAGCCTCCCAGACACTGTTCAGAGAGGTGTACTGTTTTCCCTCCTTGTAAATCGCACATTTGATGATGGACCACAGGTTCTCAATGGGGTTCAGATCAGGTGAACAAGGAGGCCATATCATTAGATTTTCTTCTTTTATACCCTTTCTTGCCAGCCACGCTGTGGAGTACTTGGACGCGTGTGATGGAGCATTGTCCTGCATGAAAATCATGTTTTTCTTGAAGGATGCAGACTTCTTCCTGTACCACTGCTTGAAGAAGGTGTCTTCCAGAAACTGGCAGTAGGACTGGGAGTTGAGCTTGACTCCATCCTCAACCCGAAAAGGCCCCACAAGCTCATCTTTGATGATACCAGCCCAAACCAGTACTCCACCTCCACCTTGCTGGCGTCTGAGTCGGACTGGAGCTCTCTGCCCTTTACCAATCCAGCCACTGGCCCATCCATCTGGCCCATCAAGACTCACTCTCATTTTATCAGTCCATAAAACCTTAGAAAAATCAGTCTTGAGATATTTCTTGGCCCAGTCTTGACGTTTCAGCTTGTGTGTCTTGTTCAGTGGTGGTCGACTTTCTGCCTTTCTTACCTTGGCCATGTCTCTGAGTATTGCACACCTTGTGCTTTTGGGCACTCCAGTGATATTGCAGCTCTGAAATATGGCCAAACTGGTGGCAAGTGGCATCTTGGCAGCTGCACGCTTGACTTTTCTCAGTTCACGGGCAGTTATTTTGCGCCTTGGTTTTTCCACACGCTTCTTGCGACCCTGTTGACTATTTTGAATGAAACGCTTGATTGTTCGATGATCACGCTTCAGAAGCTTGGCTATTTTAAGACTGCTGCATCCCTCTGCAATATATCTCACTATTTTTGACTTTTCCGAGCCTGTCAAGTCCTTCTTTTGACCCATTTTGCCAAAGGAAAGGAAGTTGCCTAATAATTATGCACACCTGATATAGGGTGTTGATGTCATTAGACCACACCCCTTCTCATTACAGAGATGCACATCACCTAATATGCTTAATTGGTAGTAGGCTTTCCAGCCTATACAGCTTGGAGTAAGACAACATGCATAACGAGGATGATGTGGTCAAAATACTCATTTGCCTAATAATTCTGCACTCCCTGTACATATAACATGGTTTGAGGAGCACAACAACGAATTTGAGGTGTTGACTTGGCCTCCAAATTCCCTAGATCTCAATTTAATTGAGCATCTGTGGGATGTGCTGAACAAACAAGTCCGACCCATGGAGGCCCCACCTCGCAACTTATAGGACTAAAAGGATCTCCTGCCAACATCTTGGTGCCAGACACCACAGCACACCTTCAGGGGTCTAGTCGAGTCCATGCCTCGATGGGTCAGGGCTGTTCTGGCAGCAAAATGGGGACCAACACAGTATTAGGATTACATCAGTCTATCAGTATTGCATTGTGATGTAATGGCAACATTACTATTACAGACTAGTACGCCACTATAAACAACTGCAGTCTTCATAAATTGAGCCAGCTGATCTAATTGCCTGCGTCTTTAGGATTACTTCATATACTTTACTAGATATAGGCAGGTGATTAACAGCACAGGCCCAACACAGACCTTTAGTGCAGCCCGTCCAGTAGCAGAAGAATCTGATCTGTGCAGTGTCTGTCTGAGTCTCAGGTCGCTAAACACAAAGGTGAGTGGAAATCAGATCAGATTTCACGAACAGAGAGATCAAATTCAGATGAATCCGGGTTGTAACCCTTCCTGTCATGATTGGACTGAGGCTCAGGGCTGGATTATGATCCAGGCCAGAGGAGCCTCATGCTATCAAGGGCATCCAAAGCCTTGTGAATCAAATCTTAAACACTAAGGACACCTAGCGCAGGCGTTTCCCATACTTTTTGGTCAGCTGAAACCCTTAGATGTAAAATGTTTACTTGAAATACCCTCTGAGATTGCAACATGTCATAATAATTTGTTAACATGTATTCATTACTTCAATGAGCTCATTGTTTCTGACTTAAATTAATACATTGTTTAAATTAATTCATTGTTAACTGCGTGATTTGTATGTACATTTCTGAAAAGCATAACTTGGATAAAGTCACCTCTGATAACAGATCACTGTAAATTGTAATGTAGATATGCATTTTCTGTAAAGCTGCTTTGAAACTATATGTATTGTGAAAAGCGCTATACAAATAAATGTGAAGTTAATATTTCAATAATTTAACAACACATTTGCATGTTCATGGTTAACTGATGCTGGTTAATGGTCACATGAATATAAATAAAAATAATAAAATTAATCTTTAGTTAGTAAGTGTTTTGACTGTTTATTATAGGCCTATTATTATTATTATTATATTGTATTAAAGGTGCAGTGTGTAGTATGTATGAGGACCTATTGACAGAAATGCAATATAATATACATAATGTTTTCAGTGGAGTATAAAGACCTTACCTAATGTACCGTTATGTTTTTATTAGCTTAGAATGAGTTATTTCTATCTACATACACCCGCCAGTCCCCTTACATAGGGCCCTATGAAATCCGTTTTATTTTTTCCCAAATTCCGTTTTTTCAGTTTTAATTTTTGCTAATTCCTTTTTTTGGGGGGGAATTCAGTTTTTTTACCTGTAACTGTTATTTTAGTCGTAAAAAGAGTGTGTTTTTAATGTTAATATAATATAACATAAAACATAAAATAGGAATGACCTTAAATTTATTGAGGTAACAAACATTTACTTTTCAGAACAAATACTGCATGATGCAACATAACTGCACTCGAAGTACTTCAAGTCACAACAAAATATTAGTGCTGTGAATTGATAATAAAAAAATTAATTAAAATAAAAAAGAATTCTGCAATTAATCCTGATTAATCACAATTAAGTTTTTAATATTTTGATATTGTAATAATTTCAGTTACTCTCCAAATTAATGAAGAAACAATTTAAAGACAGCATATTTTAAATATGCGTTGTAATGGCATATTTTTATGAATGAAGGCCAGTATCACTGATATTAATGTATATATGAAACATTAATGACGTTACATTACAGTATAACTGAAAGCTACCAATTTAAACATTTATTAGGCACTAAAAAAATAACAACTTTTAATTTAATTGAACTTAAAACTATCTTTACATAAACCCATTATAATAAATGTTATATTTACCCATGGCCTTCCCTGTCAGACATAGCCTACACAGAAATTGAATAAAGTTATCAACACCTTTCTTAACTGCACAAATAATAAGTGAAATATAGATTAATCATGATTAAAGCTACAATCTTCTCTGTTCCCGTTGTTCTTTGAACATTAATGACAGACATTATCAGTGCTACTGTCACTTTAAGATCTACCTCTGCCGAATATGATGTGAACCAGATGCGCTGACCCGCGCATCTCATTTTCTCTCAAGTTCATTTAAGGCATTATTTTCCATACAGTACACTAAAGTGCATTAAAAACAAGGCAAAATACAGCAAGTACTCCCCGTGAGGGAACTGCTCGGCACTGAGGGCTTAGCGTTGAGTTTCTTAACTTTTTCGCTGACGAAAGCAGAGCCGTGGAGAGCCGCTTCGCCATACTTTCATTGTTTTGAAGGGGGAGCTGAAATGACGGGAGGGGTTGTGTCGCCCAGATTTGCTTCCCCCGGTCTGCATTTTCCCCAGACATACGTTCTTCTCCCAAAAGAGCCTTTCATTCCAAATATGTAAAATTCAGGGAAATTCTGAGTTAATATGCCAATTCCGCAATTCCGTCCGTGATCTCAGAAATGATAGGGCCCTACTTACAGTGAAATCTCCATTTTGCGCCGTCATGTTTCTACAGTAGCCCTAAACGGACAAACTTCTCTCCAGAGCGCTAGCCACTCTCTGCTCTCTCTCCGACGAAGACTTTTTATGTCCTGTGCCGGCCACCGTAGCTTCTCCATGTGCTTCGAAAGGGAGGGGTGAGCGGTTGCAATTCACAACCTCACTGCTAGATGCTGCTAAAATTTACACACTGCACCTTTAACTCTTAACTATAAAAACCAGGAGGAAAAATAATAAGTCAATGCTTTTGCATTCCCTCGCAAATGTTTTGCGTCCCTCCCGAAAAACTTTGCGTTCTCTCACATAACTTTTAGAGCGAAAGCAAACCTCAAATGCATTGACACATTTTTTTCCCCTTCATGTCCCTTAGGGGCTCCATAAATATCTATTAGGGATGCGCCAAAATGAAAATTCTGGGCCGAAACTGAAAATGCTTTTTAAGAATTATTTATTTCTTATTTATTAGCTTATTTTGTATAATTGTATTAATATTAGAATTTATGAAATGCAATAATTTTAATGATACTGAATTACAATATATATAAAATAAATATAGATTAATCCATGTTAAAGCTGTGTTTTGTTGTTTTATTAACATTAGTGACTTAGTAGCAGGTATTTATAGGTTGCTGTCACAGACCGAATGCACGGATCCAATATAATGATACATCCAATTTCCTTCTTAACTCTTCATGTGCATTTCAGACATAACTGTGTTTACTAGAATACTTGCAGAGACTGGTATTTTGACATAAATTTGAGTGTCTGTTTGAATGAAGATGTGAAAGAGGAATTCCTTGTTCGCGCACTGTCTGAAACATGCCTTTCTGTGCGTGCGCACTTCGTGTGTGGGCACCAGTGCAAATCCACGAAACACATGCGTGCAGAACTGTGGAGCCTGTTCTGCACGGATCACGGATCAACTATGACCTGTTTAACCCCTAGCAAAGAGAGGAATATTGAGTGTAGCGTCATACTGCGCAATAATAACAGCCAGAGCGAGAGTGAAACTTGAGCACTGAACACCGTAGCGCAACATATATTTTCAGCTCATATTTGCGGCCATTTCTCTCTCTGCCGAAATTTTCACGCATCCCTAATATCTTTGGCTTAAATTCTTTCCTTTCAACTAAATACTGGTGAAATGCAGTAAACATCAGTCCACAGAAATGTTGGAAATGAAAGTGAACATAGAGTTCCCAAAATGCAAGTCAAACTCACTGCACATACAGAGATTGAGTTGGTGTTTAGTGAGAAGCTGCATTTACTGTGAACAACTTCAACTCTGAACAGACTATATACACATTTAATTAAATTGCAATATTTGACTTGATAATCACACTAAGATATATCATAATTTCAGCTACATCATGACCAGCGGAGCCACAGGGCCTCAAGACACAAAAAGCTTCAGAATTTCTTAACACACAGCATTTGCCAATAGGGCACCAGGCCCCTCAGCATACAGTGCAAGATAGGGCCCGGAAAACTATGTTAACATCAACCAAAACAGGACCTTTTCACTTAAAGGGTAGTTCACCCATTAGTCATTAAAGCAACGCAGGGAAGATTAAACTGGGTCATTTATGTAGTAGAAAATGTGAAATAATTTTTTTATTTGGTGCCTTCTAGACTGAGAAAAGACAGAAAATGTATTTTTGTCTCATGTGGATGAAAGACAACAAATCCCAGAATGCACTTGCTTCGTTGCCTAATGAGGCCACTCCCAAGCCACTACTGGTTATCACTTCCCCACCGTCGTTTTGTTTTTCACAGTAATGCAATAATTTCGTTCAGTTAGAGAATAAACACTACAAATAAAAAACTGAACGTGTTTTTCAATAACGCGTGAGTGAGCCGAACGAAAGTCACGGCACAAACGCAGCAGGAGTCAGATTTCATTCATCACAAGAGCGACGAGCTGAGGTAAGTGCTGAATCATTCACGACGCAGGTCCAGTCTGGCGCGTTGTCAGATCGCATATGGAATCTTAACTTTCATAGGAATTTATTGAAAAGTTTAAACACTCACTTTGCTCCGCACTACTCCGTTATTAATGCCTGATCCGAGCGGCCGTGCGCATTTACATTCTGTGAGTGAGATCCCTCTCCTGTGGGCGGGTTGAAAACATGCAGAACTAGCTCCTGTAGTCTCTAGCCTCTGGCCAAAAAATCCTCCGGTGACGCAAAATGACGATATTTGCGTCATCGGAGGACTTTTTTCCAGAAATAAAATGCATAATTCTCTCGTCTCAGGGGGGGACATGAGGGGGGAAAGAACCATAATTTGAATATACTACCGGGTTTCTACTGATACAAAGCTTAATGCTAGATCGCTGAAGTAACCTTTTAATTACTCACCCTTATGTCGTTCCAAACCCATTAGACCTTCGTTCATATTTGGAACACAAATGAGATATTTTTGATGAAATGAAAACCCCTCCAAAGACAGCAATGTAATTAACACTTTCAAGTAGGGCTGGATGATTAATCGAAAAGTAATCGAAACCGAAATGTAGAACCTCTAACCAACGTAATTTTCCCATGTCAGTTATTTCGGTTTTAGTCACAGACTCTGCCCGGTCAATCACATCAAGTGCAGTTTATCTTTGTTTATAGATGCTCAGAATTACTATGGTAATCGCATGTTTTACACAGTTTATACAGGTAAGTTCTTATATGCGCTGATACACGCACACACAGAGGGCGCGCGCAAGCCCCGAAGCCAGTTCACTCTCACTTGCCTCCTCTTGAAGTTTGTCAATTAAATGCATTTAAAGGCTTGCCAGTTTGAACATTAAAGCGACTGCGCACTATTCAAGAACAACAATATGGAAAACTTCTCCGTTCAGTGCTCATGAGCTTTTTTCTGTGCCACAGAGAGCCGAGCCGTGTCGTGTACGCACGCCCTGAAGCAAGCCAGATCACTTTCACTTGCGTCCTCACAAAGCTTTGTCATTTGTATGTGTTTTAAGGCCTGCCAGTTTAACATTAAAGCGATTTTAGACCATCAGATGTGTATTATGTTGAACTAATGCCTGATATATTGTGCCACACCAACACTCAGATAGTAGCTTGCACATCACGTGAAGATCGAGCGCAGAGAGGAACGCAGAGACGATCACACACACAATCACTCTCTCATTAATGCATTCAAATAAATGTAATGTAGGCCTACTGTGCTAATTGATCTGTATCTAATGTACAGTAAACAGAAATCTGACCCATAGACAATTACTGCTGAAAGTATTTTAAAATCACAAAGAAATGCACTTTCATTACAAAAAAAGGATCCCACCTATAATAGTAGAAAATATTTACAGTAGCCTACAAACCTTATCAGTGAACTATGAGGGCAAAAAAAGGAAAGCAAAAAAAAAAAAAAAAAAAAAGAACAAAATAATCGTTCATTAATCGTAATCGAGGTAAAATGTTCAATTAATCGAGATTTTTATTTTTGGTCAAATCATTACAGCCCTACTTTCAAGGCACAGAAAGGTAGTAGACATCGTTAAAATTGTCCATGTGACTCCAGTGGTTCAAAATTAATATCATGAAGAGACAAGAATACTTTTTTAGCGCAAAAAACAAACAAAAATAACTTTATTCAACAATCTCTTACGTTGGCCAGCTCCTGCGTCAGCATCACACGCATGCGTCGTGGTGCACATGTAAACAGTTCTGTTGGTAGCTCATGTTCTGACATAGCGCTTCAAAAGCGCTGCACTGTGTTTATTATGTCAACAGCGTAGGAGACTGGCACAGATGCGAAGAGATTGTTGAATAAAGTCGTTATTTTTGTTCGTTTGTTGCGCAAAAAAAAAGTGTGTCACTTCATAACATCAAGGTTGAACAACTGTAGTCATATGAATTATTTTAACGATGTCTTTATACCTTTCTGGACTTGAAAGTGGTAATTAAATTATGCTGTCTATGGAGGGGTCAGAGAGCTCTCGGATTTCATCAAAACTATCTTAATTTGTGTTTGAAGTTGTCAAACAAATGTCTTATGGGTTTGGAACGACATGGGGGTGAGTAATTAATGACAGAATTAAACTTTTTGGGTGGACTACCCCTTTAAAGAAAAAAGTCTGTCACTCTGATCGTAACTGGGGGCCTCCAATGACGTCTGTCCAGGGGCCTCACTGGACAAAGACCGGGCCCTAAACATCTAATGAGCTGCCAACCTAGACAGCATTTTTGGGATGTCTCCCAAAACCTAGTGACCCACTTTTTAGACAGCATTTTGAGGGCGTGTGTGGCAAAAAATCCAGGGACCTGTCCACCCAAACAGCATTTTTAGGCGTGTGTCTCAAAACCTACTGAGCTGCCTATCTAGACATCATTTTCGGTGTGTCTCAAATCCTAGTAAGCTGCCTTCCAAGAGAGCATTTTAGGCAGGTCTCTCAAACCCTGCCTGAGATGCCTACCAAGGAATAAGTTTTATTGGCAGCTAGTCAGTTTTAGGCAATGTAAAGGCAGACAGCTCACTAGGTTTTGTGAGGGTGTAGTATGTGTGTATGTATAACATCCGTCCTCTCGAGTAAAAATCAGCTGTGATGTGTGATCCGCGGTTTGTCTGATCAGCTGGGTGCTTACCCTCGGACGTCAGGCGGCAGAAAGGCCGCAGCAGCTCGGGGAAACTCAGGTTGTTTTTGCGGGTCACTCTCTCCGCATCCTCGCTGCACAGGACGGCCACCATCGGCACGAACGAGTCCTGGATGAACTCCTGCACTGACTGCACGCACTGAGCCATGAGCGCGCGCCTCGTCTCTTCACCGAGCTCACGGATCTGCTGTTGACTTGAAAACAAATACCTCCTTTACTGACAGCCAACGGCAGACATGTTGAAATCTACTGCTGCCTGCTGATCGATTTTGCCCAAGAAGCTTAGCGGCGGTCAGGTGATTTTACTTCCGCAATGACATAAAAGCTCTTACTTACTCCTTTCATAATAAAAGCCATGTTGCCCATATATATATATAATATATATATATATATATATATATATATATATATATATATATATATATATATATATATATATATATATATATATATATATATATATATATATATATATATATATATATATATATATATATATATATATATATATATATATTAGGGCTGTCAAAAGATTAATCACGATTAATCACATCCAAAATAAAAGTTTGTGTTTACATAATATATGTGTGTGAACTGTGTATAATTATTATTTATATATAAAAACACACACAAGAAAAATGTATTATATATTTATATATAATATAAATTATATAAATGTATACAGTATATACATGCAAATATTTCTTAAATATATACATGAATATTTATATAAACATAATAATTATACAGAGTACACACAAATATATTATGTAAACACAAACTTTTATTTTGGATGTGATTAATCGTGATTAATCTTTTGACAGCCCTAATATATATATATATATATATATATATATATATATATATATATATATATATATATATATATATATATACAGTGAGGAAAATAAGTATTTGAACACCCTGCTATTTTGCAAGTTCTCCCACTTGGAAATCATGAAGGGGTCTGAAATTGTCATCGTAGGTGCATGTCCACTGTGAGAGACATAATCTAAAAAAAAAAAATCCAGAAATCACAATTTATGTTTTTTTAACTATTTATTTGTATGATACAGCTGCAAATAAGTATTTGAACACCTGTCTATCAGCTAGAATTCTGACCCTCAAAGACCTGTTAGTCTGCCTTTAAAATGTCCACCTCCACTCCATTTATTATCCTAAATTAGATGCACCTGTTTGAGGTCGTTAGCTACATAAAGACACCTGTCCACCCCATACAATCAGTAAGAATCCAACTACTAACATGGCCAAGACCAAAGAGCTGTCCAAAGACACTAGAGACAAAATTGTACACCTCCACAAGGCTGGAAAGGGCTACAGGGAAATTGCCAAGCAGCTTGGTGAAAAAAGGTCCACTGTTGGAGCAATCATTAGAAAATGGAAGAAGCTAAACATGACTGTCAATCTCCCTCGGACTGGGGCTCCATGCAAGATCTCAACTTGTGGGGTCTCAATGATCCTAAGAAAGGTGAGAAATCAGCCCAGAACTACACGGGAGGAGCTGGTCAATGACCTGAAAAGAGCTGGGACCACCGTTTCCAAGGTTACTGTTGGTAATACACTAAGACGTCATGGTTTGAAATCATGCATGGCACGGAAGGTTCCCCTGCTTAAACCAGCACATGTCAAGGCCCGTCTTAAGTTTGCCAATGACCATTTGGATGATCCAGAGGAGTCATGGCAGAAAGTCATGTGGTCAGATGAGACCAAAATATAACTTTTTGGTCATAATTCCACTAAACGTGTTTGGAGGAAGAAGAATGATGAGTACCATCTCAAGAACACCATCCCTACTGTGCAGTGTTAATTTTGACAGCATATTTTGATTTAGTTTTAGTCTTTTGACTAAAATGACAGTTTGTTTTAGTCATATTTTAGTCACCTGAATTGTTTTTAGTTTTAGTCGACTAAATATCATAAGATTTTAATCGACTAAATCTACAGTAGATTTAGTCTCCTAAAATCTAATGAGTTTAGTTAAATTGTAATACATTAAGCATTTAAGTATTACATAACCGACTGTCACTTGAACTGACATTTTGACATCATTTTGTTTTTGACATTAAAAATACACGAAAGAGAGTTCAATTCACTTTTTTGTTTTTAAAAACATCTATATAGTTTTTATAACTTTGTATTTCTGTTTTAGTTAGTATATCATGTTAAGCTAAAGCTTCAAATAAGTTTGTTTATTTATTTTTTTAATTTCAGTTAACATTTATTTAATTTCAAGTAACAAAGATTTTTTAATGGTTTTAATTAACTATTATAACCCTGATACTTTATTGAATATGTGTCAAATACTGGTCTTTCCTCCTGACTATGAATTAAATGGGAATGAAACTAAATACAGTTTATTGTGTAAGCAAAAACGAATATATAATGCGTGACTTTTAATTATAAACCAGCTGGAAATACACCTGGACTCTAATTTTGAAATCTCGCCTTACTATTGCAGTTGCAGGGGCTCATTCAAGTTCAGATGAGGAGATAAAATATGCATTGTTACAACTGTCTAAAAAACATTACTATATAATATACATCATAAAGTAAAAATTGTCATTATTCATCAGCATTAGTTCACAAACAATTGCCTGGCATAAATGTGTGTTACTCATTGATTGTGAGCCTCTCTGGAGCGCTGTATTGGGGATGCATGAGCCTGTAGAGTGTGCAACAGCGCCGTGTTCTCCAGCGGTTAGATCAGCACGTTCAAATCAAATGTGCGCATCTGTTACACAGGATATCAGTTCTGACTGGATCTCTTCCCTAATCGTCCCTCCCTAACATTTTCGTCTCGTTTTTATTTGTTGACGAAAATTACAGTTGATTTTCGTTATAGTATTTGTCATCCAACACTAGTTTTTATTTAGTTATCATCTCGATTTCGTCAGTGAAAAAAGGTTGTTGACGAAAATTATGACGGAAATTATTTGTCAACGAAATTAACACTGCTACTGTGAGGAATGGGGGTGGTAGCATCATGCTTTGGGGTGTTTTTCTGCACATGGGACAGGGCGACTGCACTGTATTAAGGAGAGGATGACCGGGGCCATGTATTGCGAGATTTTGGGGAACAACCTCCTTCCCTCAGTTAGAGCATTGAAGATGGGTCGAGGCTGGGTCTTCCAACATGACAATGACCCGAAGCACACAGCCAGGATAACCAAGGAGTGGCACTGTAAGAAGCATATCAAGGTTCTGGCGTGGCCTAGCCAGTCTCCAGACCTAAACCCAATAGAGAATCTTTGGAGGGAGCTCAAACTCTGTGTTTCTCAGCGACAGGCCAGAAACCTGACTGATCTAGAGAAGATCTATGTGGAGGAGTGGGACAAAATCCCTCCTGCTGTGTGTGCAAACCTGGTGAAAAACTACAGGAAACGTTTGACCTCTATAATTGCAAACAAAGGCTACTGTACCAAATATTAACATTGATTTTCTCAGGTGTTCAAATACTTATTTGCAGCTGTATCATACAAATAAGTAGTTAAAAAATCATACATTGTGATTTCTGGATTTTCTTTTTAGATTATGTCTCTCACAGTGGACATGCACCTACGATGACAATTTCAGACCCCTCCATGATTTCTAAGTGGGAGAATTTGCAAAATAGCAGGGTGTTCAAATACTTATTTTCCTCACTGTGTATATATATATATATATATATATAATTAGTGTTGAATCAACACAAAATTGTTGTCAAAAAGTAAACACTTATTTCCACCACGGAATAAAAAATAAAAAGGTAATTGTTAACTTACTTTATATCTCACAATTCTGACTCTTTTTTTCTCAGAATTGCGATTTATAAACGCGGAACGTCGAGAAATAAAGTCATAATTGTGCAATATAAACTCCCAATTGTGAGAAATAAAGTCAAAATTCTGTAAAGTTCTCCCTGTTGAAAACAAAACAGTTGCAGTAGCCTATGTGTTGAAGCATGGCGGCTGGTTTGAGCCGGTTTATGCTGGTCATGAGCTGGTTTATACTGGTCCTTAGCTGGTCATGAGCTGGTCCTGTGCTGCATAAGCTGGTCCTGAGCTAGAGCTAGTTTCTTAGGACCAGCACTTGACCAGCTTAAACCAGCTCAAACCAGCTGCCATTCCTCAAAACATACCTAACCAGCATATGCTGTTTTTTTCAACAGCTATGGCAGAAACAAACTTAGATAGTGGACATATATAAACACTTGGACATAAAAAATGTTGATAAACCTGATATAATGGGTGTTAATTTGACATTGATGATTTTGTGTTTTACAGACAGACAGACAGATAGGCCTAGATCGATATAGGCCTATGACACAGATAGACAGAAAGACAGACATAGTCAGACATATGACGAAAAGTTAATGTCCCAGGACATTGCAAAGGTGAGCTCAGCTCAGCTCTGTCACTAAGACATAGCAGAGGAATTGATTAAGTCAGGATAAATGTGCCTGTTAAAATGTCATTGTTAATTGAAATAGCATGTGCAGTATAATGTAAGTATAGGCCTATATTAATATACCAATAAAACCACTTATCCTATATTATCAGGTTATCAGTCTATTGCTTTCATAAAAATAAAAAAAATCATTAACTGCATAAAGGTTATGTATACTTGATACACATTTCCTTCACAGTCCCTGAGTCATGTCACTTTGTTTAGAAAATTCCAGGTAAAGGCGGTATCATCATGAAATGAAAGTAAGATGAAGTTACAAAAAAACACTCCTTCTTGATGGCTATAAGGAAGCTGACTGTACGTAAAACTTTGCAATCTGAAAGTAAAGATGTAAACAGAGACTGCCATCAAACAGAATAGATAGCTTATGATCTGGACATGTCTGCGTCAGAGGAAGAGTGTCCTGTGTGCAAGGGAAAAATAAGTAATCCTTCTCAACCTTCTCCATGCTGTGGAAAAGTGTAAGTGTGACTTATATTTCAAATATATAGTGATTTTGGTGCCTTTATGTGGACATGTCACAAACAGACAAACTTGTTCGTCAATCTTGTAAGTTTGTAAGACATGTTTAACATAACTTAACATGCTGATAAATATTTTGTTATTTTATAGGCTATAGAAATGTCTTGTATAAAAAAATTTGTAAAACTGATAAGTGATCGCAGATGAAATAAATCAAATTGTCTCTAAAAAAGTGCCTTATTTGGAAACAGTGTTTATGGTGGAAATTTCTGTGAATTTTTATTTTATTTTTTATTTTTATGTGCTATACATTTACATTCTCTCCTCAGCCAAAATAACCCGAGCACTGAGCAGTCAAAAGTGAAAGTATATCTAAAGGGAAATTCCATCACATGATAATTTGACCAAGGTTCTTTTTGATGATATTAGATTATTTTACTTTCTCTCACACACACACACACACACACACACACACACACACACACACACACACACACACACACACACACACACACACACACACACACACACACACACACACACACACACACACACACACACACACACACACACACACACACACACACACACACACACACACACACACACACACACACACACACACACACACACACACACACACACACACACACACACACACACACACACACACACACACACACACACACACACACTTTGTCTCTCTTTGTACTTTTAGATTTTGCCAGAGATGCCTCAATCAATCTTTTCGATTCAGGACTCATTGTCCATACTGCAGAAGCACTGATTCTGCGAATAATTCATTGATAGTAAGTAAATTATGTAAAAAGTGTGATAAATAACAGTCTTTCTGTAAGCAGTTTTCATTAAAGATTTATGAATAATGCTTTTGAATATTTTTCTTACAGCCTCCTAGTAGGAGGAGGCACCTGCGCCAAATCCTACCAAGGAGAATTGATGAATTTAATTCAAGAAGACCTGTAGGCTCAAACATACAGAAGTAAGTCTCAACATTTCAACATTTAGTGCCTTTTCTATCAAACTCCAAAGAATTTACCACTACTTTTCAACCAACAGTCTCATCAGCCAACTTCGAGATTCACAGGCACAACAGACAGACACTGCCGCTCAAGTCAGTGTGCCCAGTCAGGCTGCCCCGGCACCTGCTCCACAAAACCAAGCCCCTTCTCTTTTAATTCCTGCCACACGGGTGACACGGCCCGTTCCAATGCCACGGATTCGAGTTCAACCTGCAAATGTAGCAACCTCGAATGCTGCCCAAAGGAGTCTTTTACCAGTCACCCCGAGATCTGCCCCAGCTTTATCACTGCCAGGCCCCACCCCACAGGCAAACCCCACCCCACCGCTGCCAAACCTCGCCCCATTGCTGCCAAACCTCACCCCGCCCCGGGAAGATTTGCAGGCTGTGCTTGATGATTGGTATGTCCCATCAAGAGGATAATCATTTGATTGACTCACATATGACTTTTTTTAACTCATATTTTGTTTCATTCACAGGCATTGGCAACAAGAGATCATGCTAATGGAAAATAATCTGCGACCTCAGGGGTGAGGACATCCACTTCTTTATCTGTTTCTTTTCACAAACACACTTACTACCAAAAGCATGTGGAAACCCCCTTCCAATAAACCCCTTTGGCTATTCCGGTAATTCAACAAATCCTAAATCTTCAACACAACATTATAGAGTGCGGGTTTCGTTTTAGATGCCAAATATGATCACAAATAAGGGGGTAATCCAGCCCCCGGAAAGCGTACCTTCCATAGGCGCGGCCATTGCTAACCAAGCCATCACCTGCTGTTAGCATCCCATTGACTCCCATTCATTTTGGCCTCACTTTGATAGTGAATATCTTTACATCTTAGGCGTTTAAAGACTCCATTCGTCCATTGTTGATTTCTAAACAAACACGGCAATGTATAAAAGGCTCCATTACCTTGTATCTTACACTATCGCCCAGTTGAAGCTGTTTTTGTAAAATATAGGCTAACGATTGCGTCATAACCACGCGACTGTGTCGCGCTGTTGAGCAAATTACCGTATAGACCAGGGCTTAAAAACGAAAAAAAATATCAATCGGTTCACTCCGAGCAGAATCGATATTATAGCGTTTCGGTTTTTGCGTTCCTCAATAAACATTACTGTTCCGAAAACGGTTTGATATGAAAAAATACCGGTTAATAACGTTATTTAATTAAGCCTATACTTTAAACAAATATGTATAAATTTTAAACAAATATGTATAAATAGACTTATTTTCACTCAATAATAATATAACACATGGTAATTAAACTTGAATATTTATTTAATAACATTTTTAAAACCAGAAATACATGCATTAATTACAAGGCATAAACAGCGGACCTGTTTTAATGGAGCGTTAGACAATCGAAAGTGGCCTCTAATGCCGAATTATTTTCAGAAGAGTGATAACATTCTTTGTACATAACTTTTTTTCAACACGACTTGTTTTAAAAAATGCATGAATAAAGAATAAATAAACTGGATAACCATTGCTCTTTTAATGCACCGTCAACTGCTAATTTCAAAGCAAACACTGCGCAACACGTTCTTGCATCACATAATCAAATTCAGTCAGCTAATAAAGCTTGCATTTAATGCAATATAACATACCATTTAATACGAAGCATCAATATCGTCTATATAGAAAACATTGACCTGTCCTGTATTGGCAATCTGAAAGACTATAGGAAAAATGTTTGATAGATGCTATAGCCTTCTTGGATAGGCTTAAACGGAATCCATAAACTATCCTAAATCAGTCTATTTGAGCTTAAAGTCCGTACTGCTTATTTAAACGTTCGAAAAGAATGTCCTCCAATACCTGCACATTCATTGTAGACCTCAGCGGGGAAAGAAATGTACTTGAGGCATGAAAATGCGCGCTCACACTGACTTGCGTTACCGGTAGATGATGGTGCGCGGGCATTTCACTCACGCTTGATCCGTCAACGTCACATGCTGTACTACTCATTTCATGATTGGTCACTGCCAAATTAAAATATTAACGAGAACGATAAAATAACGTTATTAACCGGTTAATGGTCATTTCAAATTAACGTTTCTGTTCAGAACGATTCAAATTGATTTTGATTTCGTTTCCGTTTTTGTTCCTCTTAAAATTTCGTTCGTTTCCGGTTTTCGTTTTCGTTCCTTGAACCGGTTCAGAGCCCTGGTATAGACCCGAGGAGAAGCTCGTAGGCAATCTTTTACTGTCTATGAGGCAATCGGGGGGACATGGAGGCATAAAAGCAGAGATGTTGCAGATCCTGCTTCATTCATCAAAAGTTGCTCCTGCTCACCCTCTCTGTCTCTGCAAGATTCGCTGATTCAGATTTCACTTTGCACAACTACTAGAAGACTTGCCACTGTCGGACAGGTTGCTCAGGTCACATCTAAGTCGTCAAGCTCAGTCTGAGGCTGCGCAGTACGCTCAGCCATCAGGAAGTGAGTCCTTCTATCTGACTTCATTTATCTCCGTTGAAGTCTATGGGGTCGCTCTGTCCATTTCTTTTACTGTCTATGTCACAAATACGTGTAAGGGACCCCATCCTAAAATTTAAAAGGGCTTTATATCAGCTATATATTAATGTTTGTTTTTTTTTTTTTATAAATGTTATAGATATTTTTCAAATATTATTTGGAAAACATTCAGTTTCTATTAAGTCACATTGTTTTTCTTACTCACAATAGTACTATTATTTATGTATTTATTTATTTATGTAAATCTATTTGATTCTTTATTTTAATATATTTATTTATTTTTATACTTTTTTAGTATTTAATTTATTTTAATCAAATGTCATCATTTTAATCTAGCTTTATTTATTTATTTAAATCAAATCTGTGTATATATCACTTTTTCTTGACGGCAAACATTTTGGCCAAACAATGCGGCATTTACATAATTCTAAAATAAGGATATTTCATGTATTTATTATTTTGCATACATCGATAATTAGCCTATAGTAGCCTATACACTTAAAAATAAGGTAATGATTAATAAGGTTCTTTATTGGCATCTTTGGTTCCATTAAAAACCTTTAACATTCTATTAGAAAAAAGGTTCAGATTAAATATAAAACGTTTTTCATACTAAGAAAAAAAAAGGGAAACACAAAACAGTTGTTATATGGCATTGTTGCAACAAAAACAAAGTATTTTACTTGTAATTTCCTGATTGTTTTTTTTTTCTCTCTCTCTCAGTTTAACTGTGAGGACATTTGTGTGTCCATACTGCCAGGATGGTGGACTGGATGAACTGGATCTACGCGATCACTGCAATGACCGTCATTTAAATGACATCAGACCTGTGGTCAGTCAGGATTAATAGATTCTATACAATGTGTTTAATTAAACTTAAACAGCACATTCATTTAAAAGACTAAATAGTTCCTTTCTTTCAGTTATATTTATGTCTGCATTTTAATTTGAGATAGTATTTAAAAACTACACACCTCTGGCGCCCTCTAGGTGTGTCCAGTGTGTGTGGCGGCACCTCACGGTGATCCGCAGTACCAGAGCCGCGACTTCATTGCCCACCTCAACCTGCGCCACTGTTACTACATGGACGATATAACTGTAAGTCATATACACGTAAATCAAATAACTTTCCCCCAATAAATATATATTCATTCACAAACACACACTGTGAATGTTTAACTGTGATCCTGCATTTCTCTGATCCGCAGAACCTGGACCAATCTGATGAGATGAACCTTCAGTGTGCAATTCTAGCATCATATAGGACAAATATTTAGAGCTCATTTTCAAAAACACAGTTCAACTTCTCAGGGTTTTTCTGGACTTTTTTCATGAACAAACCAGTGAAAGATAAGGTAGCCTATATTGAAGATATGATTTAACTATTTTACCAATATTGTAGTAAGACATTTTGATTGAACTGCTAAAGCAACATAAGATTATCTGAATATTATAATGTAAGATGTATTTTAAGCGGTATTGTATTTTCAAATGACACCATTTCATATACACCGATCGACCGGGCATAACATTATGACCTAATATTCTGTCAGCCCCCCTTTTGCAGCTAGCCTCATGCACAAACTGGTGTATTCTGACACCTGTCTATCAGAACCAGCATTAACTTCATGAGCAATCTGAGCTACGGTAGCTCGTCTGTTTGATCGGACCACATGGTCCAGCCTTTGCTCCCCATGTGCACCAATGAGCCTCGGCCACCCATGACCACTTCCTTGGAGCACTTTTGATAGATACTGACCACTGCAGACCGGGAACACCCCACAAGAGCTGCAGTTTTGGAGATGCTCTGACCCAGTCATCCATCACAATTTGGGCCTTGTCAAACTCGCTCAAATCCTTAAGCTTGCCCATATTTCCTGCTTCTAACACGTCAACTTTTAGGAAAAAATGTTCACTTGCTGCCTAATATATCCCATCCACTAACAGGTGCCGTGATGAAGAGATAATCAGTTATTCCCTTCACCTGTCATAATGTTATGCCTGATCTGTGTAAATTGAAGTTGTACTCATCATATTTTGATTCTGATACATCTGGATATTGATCATGCCTTTAACCTTACTAGTAAAGATTGATCTGCTAATATCTTGCACTTTCTTTTTAGATATAAGATTTATAGCACGCAATATACATTTTTTGTGGGATTTAGGATGTATTATACCTGTGGGATAATGTAACATCAGGGTCTGCATCCCAATGTAAAAAATATATATATATTTTTGAAATAAAAGTTTCTATGAAACAACATTCTATATGTGAAAAGGATCATTTTTCATAAGGTGTGTTTGTGTGCAATAAAACCTCAAACTCTTAGCCAAGTCATTATCAATAACTAATTTTATCATGCTAATAATATCATGGTGACCATCAGTGTAATAAATCATATCCTATCAGGCTCTTATCATTGCAGACTAAGCTCTTTTTGTTCTATAAACTGGCTAATGCACATACACTGATATTTTGAAGAGAAGAACTCAGAGTAAAGCGACCTCATGGCATCTCTTCATACATTTCTCATTCTTTTCTTATGTACCACGGCCCTGTGTTTGGTGAGTCCAATTTTTATGATCATATGTTGAATGCTGCATGCTAAGCAAAAGCTGAATGGGTTTTATGATGAATTGGTTTGTGGATATTTCATATCAAGGATTGCACTGTAATAATTTGTTGATGTTAATGTGCACCTTTGACACTTTCCTCGAATGTTTTCTTTCAAAGCCAACATCTTCACTGTCAGGTGAGTCTCAATAATTACATTCTTTCAAAATAAAATAAAAAACAATAGAGTTTTATTTTAAAGGTTTTTATATTCTATGCTCTGGGTTTTTACTTTTTTTGTAGGCAAAACAGAGACTGATGTAGATAATGGAAAAGACCAGGACATATTTGAAATAAATGAAGGTTTGTGGAAACATATGCACTTTAAATCTGTAGCATTATTTCACAACCACTTTTGCAGTAACCGCTGTGTTGTTCAACAGAGGCAGGACTTCACCTGGTGGAAGGAGACATTCTGATAGAGGAGGTCAGTTTTATAAAACAGATTCTCATGGCACTTTCCATGAACAGGGTGCAAAATAGGATCTGAAACATGTCAAAAGAAAAAACATTTTAGGCTTGACCTTTCAGAAAATGTTTAACTTAAACCTCGGGATGTCAAACTAAATATTATAGAGATGTTTTTTTATTTTTTATTAATTTTCTATGAGGTCTGTAACTAAAATTTAGGACATGTAAATATAGTTGTGTAAAATTTGTCAAGCAATAAACAAACATCAAAATAAAAAAAATAAGTCAAATTTAGGAGATGCTTAGCTTTCAGAAAATGTTTAACAAGCTTTTTTTAAATACATTTTATATGAGGTCTGTAACAAAAATGTAGGAGTTACATAGTTATGTAAATTTCGTGCAATAAACAAACATCAAAATACTAAAATAAAACACAACACAACACAAAATAAAATAAAACAAAATAATAAAATAAAACAAAATGTAGGAGATGCTTAACCTTCAGAAAATGTTTAAAAAACCTCAAACGAAATATTATATGAGCTGGTTTTTTTTATTTTTTTTATAAAATTATATAATATTTAAAGATAGAGATGCTTAGCCTTCAGCTTTCTATGAGGTATGTAACTTTAGGAGTTACATAGTTATGTACATTTTCAAGCAATAAACAAACATCAAAATAATAAACAAAACAAACAATACAATGCAATACAACACAACACAACACAACATACAACAAAATAATAAAATAAAATTATAAAACAAAACAACATTTAGGAGATGCTTAACTTTCAAAAAATCTCAGGATGTCAAACTAAACATTATATGAGCAGTTTTTTTTTTTTTAAAGGAACACTCCACTTTTTCTTGAAAAATAGGCTTATTTTCCAACTCCCCTAAAGTTAAACAGTGGATTTTACCATTTTAGAACCCATTCACCCGATCTCGGGTCTGGCGGTAGCACTTTTAGCATAGCTTAGCATAGATCATTGAATCTGATTAGACCGTTAGCATCTCACTCAAAAATGACCAAAGAGTTTTGATATTTTTCCTATTTAAAACTTGACTCTTCTGTTGTTACATTGTGTATTAAGACTGACGGAAAATGAAAAGTTGTGATTTCCTAGGCCGATGTGGCTAGGAACTATACTCTCATTCTTGCGTAATAATCAAGGAACTTTGTGCTGTACCATGGGTGCAGCGGCGCAATGATATTACATAGCACCTAAAAATTGGTTTGGTTAATTACGTAGGCTATATTTACGGAAGTTAGCCTGTTTTCTGAATGGATTCGAAAAAAGGTAAAACTCAACTTGGTTTAAACTCAACTTAAAGTTTAACTTGGCAAATTAGCCTTTTTTTTTTTTTTTTTTTAAAGTGGTGTTCCTTTAAGAGGTTTATAACTAAAATCTAGGACGTGTAAAAAATCAAGCAATAAACATAAGCATCAAATTAAAACAATTTTTTTTTAAAAATAAAATCAAATACAAAATCTTGCAAATTCAAGGTTTTCAAAGTTTGGTTTGTGTTTAACAGGGAGAAGGCAGAAACACTATTCTAGGTGAAAAGTATCGCTGGCCTACCACTGTGCCGTACTACCTAGACAGCAGCCTTGGTAAGTGAATCTATAAAATAACTGATTCAGTTCTTTTGAATTAATGCTTTGGTCTTCATCTGACTTTATCATTCTAACATAAATCTCTCGCTCACTGTCTTACTCTCTTTCACATGCTCTTTCTCCCATTCTTATGTAATTTCCAACAGAAATCAATGCCAAAGGTGTGATACTGAAAGCATTTGAGCAATACAGACTCAAGACCTGTATTGACTTCAAACCTTGGGGTGGAGAACCAAACTACATTTTTGTATTTAAAGGCAGCGGGTGAGGAAACCTCAAACATTACACTCAATAATCAAAAGTCTATCCATATTATTAATGGATGTAACATATTGTGCACTCACATTTTTACTACAAAAACAGAAAAAAGTAAAAATAGATTTAAGTAATCAAAAATTTAATAATTTTTATGTATTCCATAATATCTGGTTACACTTTCTTTTGATGGTCTACTTTAGACATTAAGTAACTTTGCAATTGTCAGCTCTTATCAGAGTATTGTTATTCTGTACACTCTCAGAAAAAAAGTACAGTTGAGGTACAATTTTGTTCCTCTGGGAATTGGTCCTTAGGGTACAATTATACCATTGTTTTCCTCTACAAGAGCAGGGGTAGGCAAGAAAGCTCTTATTGAGAATTACCGTAAATGTGGTTTAGATGTTGATGTTTTATTGAAAATGTTCACCATTGGTCAGTGTTTCATTTAGTTGGGCAGTTTGACTCTTGGCTTTTTATGTGAGTTTGTTTTTTTATACAGCATTAACAAAACAATGGTGACATACTTAATGCTGCAATGCATGCTGGGAGCCACGAGTTTTATACTGTGGTGGCTTAGTAGGGTTGGAGCTAAACTCTGCAAGACATCAGACCTCTAGGACCGAACTTGCCTACCCTGACTTAGGGTAGGCAATATAATACAAAATAAGGGTACCACCCCAGTGACGGCCACTTGTACCTTAAAAGGTACAATTTTGTACTCTTTTTTTTTTTTTTTGAGAGTGTAGTAGTGTTAGGTTAGGCTTAGGCTTAGGTGTTAGGGTTCGGGTATAGAATAAGTTGAAGGAGCGTTTATATTTACAACAACGTGAATTTCAGTTTTTTTTCTCTATTCCAGATGTTACTCAAAGGTGGGGAATCGACAGATGGGGAAACAGGAGTTGTCAATTGGTTCAAACTGTGACCGTTTAGGAACAGTGGAGCACGAGTTTCTGCATGCGTTGGGTTTCTGGCACGAGCAGTCCAGATCTGACAGAGACGACTACGTCACCATTGTGTGGGACCAGATTACAGAGGGTAATAACTGAATATAAACATATGTTTCATGCCATCAAATAATAAATCTCTTTTTAGTGATATCAGTCTTGCCAAACTTTTATATTCTATTATTACATGCAACTATTTCCTGGTTTGATTCTCACTTAGGTAAAGAACACAACTTCAATTTATATGATGAAACGGTGTCAAGCTCTCTCGGTGTGCCCTATGATTACGGTTCGGTCATGCACTACAGTAAGACGTCCTTCAACAAAGACAAAGAGCCAACTATCGTTACCAAGATACCAGAATTCTTGGATGTGATTGGTCAACGCATGGAGTTTAGTGACAGTGACCTGCTCAAGCTAAACAGGCTATACAATTGTAGTAAGTTTATGATTACAGTTTATATATGGGAGACTGGTTGAATAATCCTCCATTATGTTTTATAAATATATTTAAATTATTCTGACTGATTAGAGAAAGACTTGCTCAGCCAATGGACTTCTCTCATGCACCTCCTTCTAAAATATCTTCCAGCTAAAACCTCAACTTTTCTGGACTCTTGCCACTTTGAGGAACCGAATATCTGCGGTATGATCCAGGGAGATGGTGGAAATGCCAAGTGGGCTCGTGTACAAACCGTAGAGGGTGGTCCAAAAACGGACTACACCACTCTGGGTCAATGTCAAGGTACAAACACTCCTAAATACAAAAGCAGGATTCAACCTGACAACGTTTTACCTTGAAAATGTAAACACATAACTGTTGGCGACGAAACTTCATCCAAGTGGGCTAACAGAACTAGGTTTCCATTTGTGTGCACTGTGCAGCCCCGCCTATTGTGAAATCTCATTGGTCCAAAATCCCCACAATGTAACCTCAGATATCGTCTGATTGGTTGTGATTAGCTGCGTCCAAAATCACATAATGTCTAGTAGGTACTAGTTTTCTAAATTTCTAGTAGTTGAAACTTACTTTGCGATTAGTTACGTCGCTTCACTACCATTCACAAATCCTCTCTTGTGACTTCATGGGATAGTAAACTGTTCATCAAATGCGCACTTCGCAGGTAGTAGTAGGTCATCCAGGTACTTTTTAACCTACTATTTTTTAATTTTATGTGGGCGACATACTACTCTTTTCGCATATTGTTCTTCCAGTAACGCTAATAGAATGTTTGTTCAAAGTTATCTGTTCTTTAATAATATTCTCAAAACTTTTATATGTTAATACTTGTTTCAGAGAAAATTCTAAAGTTAGGTTCCCATAATGTTTGCAAAATGATAAAATAGAAAGTTCAGTCAGGTCCACTTAAGTCAAAAACACCATAGGCAAACTTTTAGTAAACTTTTTTATTGGCATATTTTGCAAAATTTTACATTTGCCGATATGGCTCTATTCTAAATTCCCCATCCTTTTCATGAGCTCCATGTAAAGCCAAGACTGGGAACAGCAGCAGCTTCTGAGGACAACCTCCCATTTTTTTAAACCGGGAGGACAGCGTAAATCCCCCATTGAGAACAGAGCATGCATCAATGACAATAGAATGACATTGATTAAGTTAAACACAGTTTAAGGAGGAGCTGGGGAGGAGGTAGGTTGCAAAGCAGCGTGCAATGGAAGCAGCCAAGCAGGCAGACTGAACTGAAGCTATGCTTAAGTAAAGCGCCCTGTTTGAGAGTTGCCAATTGAGTGCATAGGAATCGGATCAGCTGATATGGGCGGAGTTGGAATTGTGCCAATCAGCTGATAGCGGAGCTTGACTACGTGGCCTGCCTGAACCAACGCGGAATGCTTGATTTCCCTTTGTGTTTACTTTTTTGTTCAAAAATGTAATAATAAATGTTCAAGGAACATTCAAAAATAGGCTAAAGTTTTCATTACTTAATGGGAATGTTAGCAAAACATATTTTTTGCTAGCTGGTGTTGCATGTGAATAACACTCACATAGCAAATATTTTTGCAAAGTCAGTTGTCTACTATTTTTATCTTTTTGCCATGGTAATTTAGTAGTGTTATATATATATATAGCTGATGTTAACTATCACGGAAATGTATCATCACAGTCTTATCACATCATACCTAGATAGGCCAAATATTCTTTTAAATGTGACAATATCACGTGGAGATGTTTGTTTATTCAATGTCTGTTCACTAGTATACCACCACTGTGGAAAAAGTTTAATAACTCAGTCCATAACCCTGCATTGTTAACTATTTTATGATATTATTATGGTGGCACTTTGGTCTTAATGATAAACATATTTTACTGACACTAAGAAAATATCTTTCTTTGACCTTATCTAGACTCTTCTTGTCAAGGGTTGTTATAATGATATGTAAAATGATCTTTAAACTCCATTATAAGGTTCAAAGAGGTGTGAGAAAGCGAGAAGACTGGCTCAGGAGTTTATCTAATAAAGTGTATACTTTTACAGGGATTGGGTTCTTCATGCATTTCAGCACAGCCACGGGTAGCCAAGGAGACAAGGCTTATTTGGAAAGCCGCCTCTTTTACCCCAAAAGACGCTCCCAATGCCTGCAGTTCTATCATTACACCAGTGGGGGCGCCGATGACCAGCTAAACATCTGGGTGCGCGAATACACCGCTGAAAACCCCAAAGGAGACCTGAGACTCATTCAGAAGATCAGTGGTAATAAATAAAAGTATCTAAAACCCCAAATAAATAATTGTTTACCATTAAAGGTGGGGTCACATGTACCGCTGCTAAGTGGAATTTCGCAGACAAAATCCAGTCGTTCCAATAGGAATCTGTGCGATTGGGAATTTTGTGTGGGTGCGAAAAAGTTCCCCACAAATCTTTCGCCCGCGTTCAAGTTGGTCACGTGAATTCAAATCCTTGACCAACAGAAAACCACTTGGTTTGAAAGGGACTTCTTTGTAAGTTGATTTATAGCAGAACCTGTTTTTCCAGGATCAACAAAGATGTTGACCCAGGAACGTGTTGCACTTGGTGAAATCACATTCTGCGCTTTAAGCACATCTATCACTATTGACAGTGGACATTTTTGAATTTGACTAACGTGACCACACCTTAAATGTGCTTGGTTTGAGAGCGACTTCTGCAAAATTTAGTGACCACACCTTAAGGATAAACTTTTAGGCTAATGTAATGTATTCTTGTACTATTTAGGTGGACTTAAAGACTCCTGGGAACTATACCATGTGACGCTAGATGTCTCTGGTAAATTCAGAGTGGTGTTTGAAGGTGTTAAAGGAAGAGATGCATCAAAGGGTGGTCTGTCTCTGGACGACATCAACCTCTCAGAGACCCAGTGTCCTCAGTACACTTGGCGTATTCGTGATTTTACCAGTCTTCTTGCTACAACTGCTGTCGGCGCTAAAACCTACAGCCCTCGCTTCCTATCCCCAGATGGTTACTCATTTCAGATTGGTTTGTACATTAATGGCGTGAAGGATAGCCCAGATAAAATGGCAATCTACCTCCACTTGACCTCTGGACCTTATGATGATGATCTCCAATGGCCGTGTCCATGGCGACAGGCATCCATGGAGCTGATGGACCAGAATCCAGACATCCAACACCGCATGAACAACATGAGGATGATGACTACAGATCCAACCAAGTCCTCCACTGACTGTAAGATATGAACATAGTTGGGGAGGCATGAAAGCAGCACATATTAGGCTATTTTATGAGCCATAAATGCTTCCACATGGTTCCAGATTATTTAGGCTACATCTACATTAATTTGGATTTGTTTGTAAACTGAATATTCATTTCCAAACGCTCTCCGTCCACACTAGCGTTTTCAATGAGTTTCTCATCCACACTGAAACGTCGGAAAACACTTAAATCATCTTTCTTCGCATGCATATAATGTTATAAAAGCTCACGGAAATTATATCACGAGACCATAAAGTCCCCATACTCTTTTCTTTTGAGTTCACCAAATTGACACGTTTTAAGTAATCTGAATTGTTTAATCGTTTCGAGTTTTATGAACTTTTAATTTAAAACAACTTTTCTTTTAAACAAAATGTAAACTTAGGCAAACTTAAATTTATCTGAAACTGGGCTGGGATTTCCATTTCCCAGCATACTTTGCCATGACACTCGAAAGAGAGAGTAAATGCTAAAGTTAGAGTAAATGTAAATGCTTAAGTGTTATATAATGATTTTTTGTGCAAGAAAAATGTAAGTGGGAGATTTAGTAGTGTTTAATGTTTTGCTATGCTAATTTTGAAGAGTGTCGGTTATGTTGGGTTTTACCATCATGGTGACAAGTGAAGCAAGCGTTTGGTTTGAGGACAGATATATGTTAAATGTTTCACATTGCTGTACTCATTCAGCAATTGCTATCAAAGCATTATGTTACCAATTATCAGGTTAGCATTTACTGAATCAGCAAGTTAAAGCTAACCACTTTTAAAGCCAACTACTAACATATTTAAATTGAGATTACATGAGTTAAAAGTTAAATGTATGAATTAGCTTACTCAAATATTTCAAATTAAGAGTACAAAAAAATCTGCCAGTTCGCCCTACTTAAACTTTGAATTTCTTAACTAAGATTTTGATGTAACTGATTACCTAAATTTTTTGAGTTTTGCCAACTTATTCAGGTTTACAGTGTAGATATCTGTGGGTACAATATGCATCACATGATTAAACATCCATAATCGTTTTCAAATCCCTCCATTTTCACAGTCCACACTAACGTTTTCAGATTTATCCACTTAGGAAAGTCTTCAAAAAGCTAAATTTCACAAGACAAAAATGGCAAAACGTTAAGAAAAACGTGCATTTTCAAATCTATCCGGATTAATGTAGACGTAGCCTTAGAGATAAACGACAAGAAAATACATTTTATAAATAGCATCTCTCTTTCTGCAGCCATGGGTAATGTGGAGTATTTCTGGGATGACCCACGAAAAGTAGGCAGTCGAGTCACTGACTCGGATGGCAATTCATTCTACCGGGGACCTGGTTCTGGTACCAGCAATTACATCACACATGATCGTCTTAAAAGTCGGAGCTTCATTAAAGGAGATGATGTCATCTTCCTCCTCTCCCTTGAAGGTTTGAGCAGCCCGTTTTTTTATTCCATTCCTGTGAAATATGACAAAAAATGACTTGAATGTTTAACTTTGTCAATAGATGTGACTGGACTTTTAAAGCCTCAGTCAAGAGAGTTTCAGAGACCCGAATTAAGAGATTCACGATTAGAGATTGAGGACTCCAATGGAAGCTCTACGGCAACAGTGGCAGTAAGCATCTTTGTGGCAGCTGCCATGTTACTTGGTCTTGTTGCGAGTGCACTGTTCTACGTGCAAAGGAGAAGACGACAGATGGAAAGAGACAGAGAGATTGAGCCAGAGAGGACAGATGGTTGTGAGTGTCCATATCCCAAATTCAGTTCTCCTTCCACACCTGATAACTGAACCATTAAATGCATTAACTCCTACTATACTGAATTTTCTCTTACAGAACACCAAATGTCCATTTAAAATGAAAGTGGACTAAAAAGCAGGGCCTAATACCATCATGAATGCAGGATATATCAAGAAGCCTCAATGGAGACAATTATTTTCTGGAACCTGCCCTTCATTACAGAGCCCGATCTACTGAATCATAACTTGCCTTTAAAATTGATATGACTCAATTCGAAAAGAATTTAAAAAATAAAACGCACAACCATTAATGCTCACACAATTTATTGGTATTTTTTACAGTCTGTAACAGTGCTGGAATATAAATAATTGCAATGTTACATTTCTGAATTTGTAAAAGCAGCAGCTGTCTATTAGCAATCCTTTAGATGAGAAACACCACATTCTCTGAGACCATGACCTGGTTGTCATCCTGCATGCGCTCCAGCAGAAGGTCAATCTCGTTCTGGTCAAACTCCTCGTCCTGGCCTTTGTTAATGTGAGTCAGAAGATCAGGCACTGCCACAGACTGAGACCGGGTCACCTTAAAGGCCTTCAGTAGAGCCGCTTTGAAGACTTTCAATCTATAAGTTGTTGCAAAAGGTCACATGAAAGGCCGTCAAAAGCATATCTAATGTGCAGTTAGCCTATTGAATTGACAAAATATAAAACTAACGAGGGAGTAGAAACTCAATTCCATTTTATTATTAAGATCTACATTGCTGCTAGCAAGTTGGTCAGAGAGCTATGATAAAAGAACAGACAATGTGTGTCATACTTTGTTAAATAAAATAAAATAAACAGTGTAGGAACACAAATACAAACTATCACTTTGACAATTTTCCACAGTGGATGTGGAGGGGAGAATGAGAGATTCCAATTATATCAATGTAGTGCAAACTATGTAGTGGAAAAAAATCCACACAGGCCAGAATCTGATATCTGAAAATGACGAGGACTCTGTTGTACCTGTCCTGACTGATGTCAACCTTCTTCCTCTGACTGCTCCTCTGAGAGACAGACTTGCTCTTCTGACTCGGCTGAGCTGTCATCAAAATCATAATCATCATCAGGATCAGTTTCAAATGTATAATGCCACTGAATATATTCAAAATATTAACCCTGTAAAGCTTTACATAAGAAAAGTCAGGCAATGTTTTTTAACAGTTTAGGCCTTTAGAGTGAATATTTTTTGCTGAGTATCATATTTGATGCATCAGGCTTTTATGGCTTATATGGTATGATATAAGAATATGGAGCTCACAGAGGAGGAAACACCTCAGTTTTATTCAGAGATCAAACTGAACAAAAACCATGCAAAATCTAGTGCATTTGCTGACATTATGGCCAAAAAGTAAGATTAATTTCTGATAGCTTGTAATGTAAATCAATAACATTTATAATAGTATATCAGACTACTTGCATAAAATAACTTGTATATAAATACCAGTTATCACTCTATATATCCTGATAATGTCTTGGATATCTAAATGCTTATAGTTATATGATTTGATGATTAAAGATCTGTAGTTTTTTATTGTGTACGGGCAAACATATAATGCATGCAATGCAATAACGATTAAGAGATCTACAAATATACAATCTGACATTTAAAGGATTAGTTCACTTTAAAAATGACAATTACCCAATGATTTACTCACCCTCAAGCCATATGACCTTCTTCTTTCAGACAAATACAATCAGAGTTAGATTAATAAATATCCCTCTTCCAAGCTTTATAAATGGCAGTAAACGGGGCTCACTAGGTTGAAGCTAAAAAAAAAAAAAGTGCATCCATCCATCAAAAACATACTCCACACGGCTCCGGGGGGTTAATAAAGGCCTTTTGAAGCCAATCAATGGGTTTTTGTAAGAAAAATATCCATATTTAAAACTTTATAAAGTAAAATATCTAGCTTCCGTCAGACCGCCTTCTGTATTCAACTCACGCAGAAAGTGTAACACCTCTCGCAGTTCAAAACGCTAAGCCAGTTATGCTTTTTTTCTTAAATTGAATTCGGAAGGCGTTCTGGTGGAAGCTAGATATTTTACTTTATAAAGTTTTAAATTATAAAACGTTTATCATTATAAAGCTTGGAAGAGCCAGGATATTTATTAATATACACCAGAAAGTCATATACTCCTAGGATGGCTTGAGGGTGAGCAAATCATGGGTTAATATTCATTTTAAAGTAAACCAATCATTTAAACATGATTATCCATACATCAATTTTTTGAAAAATCAGAGTCAGAGCAAAAATACAATGTGAAGGGGGTGATTTTAGAATTATACTAAAAGGCCTTTTACTTACAAAAAAGTATGAACTATCAAATCACACAACAGAAGGAACATAAGTTTTTTCAGCAACATTTTAATCATTTTGCAAGTTTAGAGGCCTTACAATTTCCATAACAAATATGATAGAGTATGCTTTATAGGGTTAAAATTTAGTGTAGAGGAAAAACATTATCTGGGTTGAATGGCCTTGACATTTAGTACAACAACTGAACAAGAACCTGCATTTGTTTATAGCAAAACTAACTGAGAAAGTCAAACTGAATCAGTTGACCTACTGTTTTCATCTTCTGTGAAATCATAAGGATCAGAGTCTTCTCCTTCTTGGGTCATTTCCACATCATCATCATTTGAGATGCGAGAACGCTTCCTGTAGACAGAATCAGCTCACATCTGCAACTTCAAACATTCGATTTTACTGTAGCATCAACCTCCCATCCACACTGACCTAAGGTTCCTTTGACTCTCTGTCTCTTGGCTCTGAGAGACGTCCATCTCAGAGTCCTCAGGTACCTTCCTCTTCTTATCCTTCTCCAGAACCTACAAAGTCATGACAAAACACAGTATCAGGGGTTAAAGCAAAACAAAATCCTGCACCTGAACTTTTTTTTTCAGTGGGGTTGGGGGCTGGGTGAGTGAAAAAATACATTATTTGGCAAACAAATGAAAAAACAACAGTATAATAATGTCAGGGAGCGATAATAATGTCAATATCTTTCGGGGGCGGAGCCAGACATTTTAAAGATTCGGGGCTTAGCCCAAATCTAGTTTGTTCAATGACATTTTAATTTGGCTTTATCAACTTTACTGACTTTGAGGAACACCATGATCAGTTTTTCCCACAGGATTTTGTAAAGCTATGTTGGGTGGACATCTGTCCCTCTACGGGGGAAGCCTGTTGTGTGTTGGAGAGCGGCAAAAAATGTTGATGACAAATAAACAAAAGAAATCTCAGGAAATCGGATCAAAACAGGTCAAATACATTAAAGAGAATTAGCAAATATGACTAAAATGCCCAGGTGGAAACTGTCAAAACGGCAATCTAGAAATTAATTGACTAAACCCTCAGAAAAACATCAATGTCAACAGTAAGAATAAGCCAATTTATGTGCAAAAAGAACAAATATAAGACATCGGAAAAAATGTAACTCGCAGGCATTTCACACCAGGGTCATAGCCAGGAGGCCCCTTCATTTACATGTCCGGCCCCCCAGATTACTGATTGCTTAAAATAAAATAATGGATTGAGCGCACAAGCAAACATCCCTTTTTCACAGACATCGCTGGAAGTTTGAAGTTCAGTTGGATATTTTAAACATGAATTGCTTTGATGTCGTGCCTGTGGAAGCCGTTTAGCCCTTCACAGAGGAGCAGCAGACATGCACGGAAGCATATTAAATTATTATTATGATTAGGCTACTTTTATTATTAAATTAATATTAGCTAGGCCTACTACAATTCATAAGCCCCACAATATTTCACAGCGCATCAACGCAACAGACATCCTGCTACTCTGCGCCTGCTACTCATTTTAAAAACAACTTGTTTAACACGAAATCACAAAAATAGATTTTTTTTTCCCACAATAGTGAAATATTAAAAAAATAAATTTTAATAACCTCTCATCATCTCTAATAGAATATGTGCCCGTAATGCAGTGTCAGATAAACTGTTAGTTTTTTTACTTTAACTTTGAATAATTGACTGGCGTTTAAGACCCTCACCGGCATAACTCTCGCGCAAAGTTTGCACATTGCGATATGATATCCACTTGCCTGCCCTCATGGTTTAAGATGCAAATATTTTCACTATTGACGTGGCATTTTTCTTTATGGTCACGCAAAATGATGGACAGACAATGATTCACATTTCGAGTGCATAATTTCCCATGATAACAAAATTAAGTAGGCTAAATTATTGAATAATAATATATATATATATATATAATAAAATTATGGCAAAGCCACTGTTTCACACACATTAATTCACACAGCACTGCCAAAATGCGTCATGCATTGATCAGTCAAAACTGAATAATCGTTGATTCAAACCTCTTTCAGCAGCTGTGGGGGATGAGTACAGCGCAGTCTACGGTTTAAAACCTGCAGATGTGGTCAGTGTGCACATGATGATGGACAGGAGTCATAGTCACTTATTCGTCATTCAATTAAAGCCATTCAACTGTGCTCTCAGAGTTGATTATGTTTATAAATTGAGAATATTATGCATATCCCACTCTTTACTCGAATACAGATACAACTTATTTATGCAGATTATTTATGCCACTTTAGCATTGCGATCACTTGAATATACAGCTACAAGATACCGCGCTAAAAACCCTTCAGTCATGAATGAGCGCGTCTGCCTGTTGATTGCTGATTGGCTGGTGACTGTGCTCGTCAGCGACATTAACATGCAGAGTCATCTGGCATTGGTGTTGCTCTCAAACCATTGGTAGGCAAACTCATGAACTCGAATGTAGCGTCTGGATCAATCAGACACACACATATTATTCATTTACATAATGAATAATCCAGCAAACTCACTCTCCCAAATAAGGCCTGTGAAACGTTCCCCAAATGAAGCTAACACACTGGCAGGACGCAGTGTCTTGTTACAGGACACACACTGAGACTGGGTTTTACGACGGAAAAGAATGTCCTGAGAGCTGTGACTCTCACTTAAACTCTTGCAGAGGAAGAGGAATAAAAACCCTGTTAATCCTATATATAGTCTATGTATAACCACTTGATAAAGGTGTAAACATGTATCTAATTTTCCCATCTCATGATTTTCCCTTTTATGTGGCGTTTGTATTCTTGTAAACTCAATTGGGTTAATGTTTCAGACTTTGCATATTATGGTTAACCAACATTATATGTGCGGCATGTTTGGTCTCTAAAAAAGCCAATCTTCGTCTCCGATTTGTTAATTTACATTACATGTTGCTAACTGTGTGATGCATTAGTATTATAAGAATCTTAAAGATTCTTTTCTTAAACACCCAATGAAAGTACATATTCAAATGCCCTGCTAGAACACAAAGGGCCGTAAAATTTCCCTCCAAAGGGAAATCTTCTCATTGGCTCTTGCACCTCCAGGGGGGGTGCCATCTTCACACTTTAAAGTCACTGATCAGCTTTTAGCGGGGGCTTACTCTTTTTCTGAAATGCTGACGTGAAGATGATGCTGAACTAAAAGCCTCTAAGGACCCACCAAGCTTGTGCCAGGCTGCGGCCTTGTCTTTCCATTCACCAAAGATACTCTGACTACCACTGGTTCTCTCTCATCAAGACCCCATCAGCAACGATCAACTGGAGCCTCAACAAATTGCATCAGGACGGTTTAATTCAAATGGGCGAGACATGCAAGTATCAAACTTAGTCTCATTATTTGATACATTAAGTATCCTTACCCCTTTTAAAGAAGGGCATGTTAGAACTAAACTGATGGTTTGCTCAAGGCTGTTGATCTGCTGAATTTCAGACAATGCTGTAACTTCTTCCTTTCCTGTATTCTGCTTCAGCTCTTTTTCCCTTGGTAAACTGTATGCATGTATGTGTGTGTATGTTAAGAGTAGTTTAAGTGTTTAGACTAGTTAATAAAATCTTGTTCATGTTACACGTAAAGTTGTCCGTGTATCAAGCTCATAACTGGAGTCACTAAATCATTTAGATCTTGGTTACTGCTCTTAGTAGTATTGTAAATTAAGAAAGGCATTTCCCATGCCCCGGAAATGTACATTTCTTAGAGTTAATAAACAATTGATCCTGAGTGTTCATGGGACAAATAGGTTCATTGATTGTAATATTCATTTACGACAGTAAATTAATTATATTAACTAATCCAAATATTCATAAATTATAACCAGTTATTATTTATTATTAATATTTCATATAGAGCTAATTTGCTACACGAACGTGATAACAGTTTTTTATTTATAGAATTTCTCCGCAGCCAAACGCCGCACGCCGGAGATCCGGCACGGTGCTGGAATACTTTAAGCCTTGCAGTATGTTAAAGGAACACGCCGACGTTTTAAAGTTTTGGGACTTTATCTATACTCATTCCTGGAATCCTGCGTAATAATCATGGAACTTTGCTGCCGTAACATGGGTGCAGCAGGTGCAATGATATTACGCAGCTTCCATCAACATAACGTGACAACCTGCTTGCACAGAGAGCGTGTTGGGACTATTTTCAGGTGCTGCGTAATATCATTGCGCCTGCTGCACCCATGGTATGGCAGCAAAGTTATTACGCAGGAATGAGAGTATAGTTTTTCATAACTTTTCATTTTCCATCAGTCTTAGTACACGATGGAACTATACACATCACAACATGTAAATAGGAAAATGTTGGCGTTATTTTGTCATTTATTGAGCAGTAGGCTAGCTGGAGCCATTTACCTCCAGTCTTTGTGCTAAGCTAGGCTAGCGGTGGGTGCGTCAGACAGAGTTATGGCACGCTCGGAGAGGAGAATGGTATGTATGGACTTCTTCAACTCTGGAGGATACAGTGAATTAGCTAAAGTCCCAAAAAGTTGGCGTGTTCCGCAAATGACAATTAACTACTATAAGTTCTGAATATGAACAGTTGTATACCTTTTTGAAATAAGCAAACTGCATGAGTTCAAGTGCAGCTTCTGCATCTCCCAGATCGATGGTTTTACTCATGCGGGCCTTGGCGTGGGCTGTAGACAGTCGAATCATGGTCTCCAGAGCTCGAGCAGTCACAGGCATTGTCTGTGGGAATGGACACAGTCAGTCTATACCAAACCAAGAAACTCCAGAGTAATAATAGTATGATGCATAATATAAATGTATCCATTTAAGTACAAAAACTTTGTTGTATGGGCTCTACAGACCCTGGCGGATTCACTGTTGACTTGGTCATGGCTCCGGAGTCTGGAATACTCCTCTGCTATGTAGTCCGACGCCTCCTGTGTCAGGACTGGCTTCACCATCTTAGCAACGTGGATGTACTTCCTGATGAACTCCATGGTAACAATCTTCTCCCTTTCAAATGATGACCACCACAAAAACCCAATGGATTATGGAACGGACTACTTTAAAGGTCGATTTTAAACCGAAGTGTAGAAACATGTACTTTTTCTTCCTGTGGCCATGCAGGACATTGTCTTTTTTCTCATAGATCTGTAGCTCCTGCTCAGCTGCTTCTGTGATGTTTGGGTCGTCTGTGGCGAATACATCTACTGTACTTCCCAGTGGCATTGCTGTTGGTATAGACATGACAGATTGACATTGGTATTAGATCAAATTCAACCCAAGCGCCTTTGATGACGTGGATGGTTACGTTACTGTTTATCATCTGTCCATCATCATATAAAGCCCGCCCTGACAATTTGATTGGTCCGAACAGTTTCTGTTCGGGCATAATTACTCCTCTACGGATCAAGTCCAGACCGAACTGCCCGAGCTCAAATGTTGTGGGTGGGGCTAAGTTCGGCTGGTATCCAGGCTAGCCTCCTATATGAATCTTAAACGGAACAAGGGAATATACCATTTAGTTTATGTGATTCACATTCATACATTTAAAAAAAATATGATAGTTTAAATTTAAGTTTATAAAATGTTTTAAGCTCTAGTATTTTTTACTCATTTTACTCAGTTAATTTGATTTTCAAGTCTTGAAGAGGCTTTATTTTAAAATATATTTTTATTTTGCATTATTATATTCTCTCAGTCTCATTCAATCGTGTTTCCTGACGTTTGTTTGTTACATCTGGAGATTTATTTATTCATCCACATTTACTTTAATATAAATTACCATGTTCCACAGGCAATTCTGCCCTCCTCCATCGCTCAAATGTAAAGCTACACCCATGAGTCGAGTCTCACCTGCTCCCTCCGGCTCTCCCGGCGTTCTGTAACGATGCATCCGCAGCACATGCTCCGAGATCTCCCGATCGCTATCTGGATCCATCTGATCCAGAACAATGAAGAGCAGATCAAATCGGGAAAGCAAGGAATCCTGGAGCCCGATGTTCTCCATTGGGGTCTTATACTGGTCATACTGGGTGAAGAATACAGTGGGATTATTAGAAACTAAGGCAAAGCAACTACCACCATATATTTTACCAGGTCAAGCCAATAGTCATTATTTACCCTTCCATACACTGGGTTAGCAGCAGCTAACACACTGCAGCGAGCATTAAGCCTCGCCTGAATCCCAGCTTTGGAAATGGTGACCCTACCCTGCTCCATCACCTCATGGATGGCTGTTCGGTCCATGTCAGACATCTTATCAAATTCATCAATGCACACCACACCTCTGTCAGCAAGAACCATGGCTCCGGCCTCCAAACGACGCTCACCTGGATTAGCCAGAGGATACAATTTTTCCACCTCATAATGCAAATTAAGAAGCCATTGTTGTCAGATTTAAATTTATGATTTAACAAATCTTGGAAAAGTTGCACACTTGCAGGAATAGAAAGTGACTGAGTCAAGAGCATTCCCAAGAATGAAATGATTCATCTTAGACTTTTGTCTAGTAATGTCTTTTGGAGGGTGAACATATGCATGTGTACTTGTCAACAAATGTTAAAAGCGTTACCCGTCTCTTGATCAGTTGTGACCGCAGCTGTCAGACCCACCCCAGATGAGCCTCGTCCAGTGGTGGGAATTGCCCTTGGAGCCGTGAACAAAACATACCGCAGCAACTGAGACTTCGCAACTGAAGGATCACCTGAAAACAGTCAAAAGAAAAAAAACTGCACTATTCATAGATTCAATATTAGAGAGAAAGAAAAAAACCCCAAAAAGATTAATCCATTTACACAATAAAGGTTTAATTTATATAAATATACTGTGTTGTCTCCAGTGCTTCTTTACAGTGTTTGCCGAGTGATCAAATTTCCTAAGAGAAATAACATACTGTGTGTTTAAGAGATACTAGACTCTGGCAGGAGGAGAATAGCGGTGGTTCTTTATCAATTATTATGCATTTATTTAATTCATATATTAATATAAATTAAATATTATACATTTAATCTAGGTTTAACATTTATTCACGCAATATCTTTATATAAATGTATTTCTTATTTATGAATAATTTATTCCATAAATAATAAGAAAATGTATATAAATAAATTGTATATAATAAACAATATAAACTTTTAGATGAATGTAAACTAGATTTAATGTAAATAACATTCATATAAATAAATATTTCTTAATTAAGTAAATATAAAGGGATTACATTTGTAGAAATAGATTAAACTTAAAGATAAAATGTATAATTTAATTTATATAGATTAAATGCATACAAATAAATTAATCAAATAAGAAATACATTTATATAAATAGAATACATTTGTATAAATATTTAAGAGATTTAATCTGTATATTCATATAAATTAAGTACATTTAAATAACTAAAATAAAAACACTCGATATGGCACCAGAAACACATTTACAGGGAGTGCAGAATTATTAGGCACGTTGATTTTCTGATCATATTTTTTTCCAGGCACATTTGACCAATTCCAAACCACAGTAATCCTAATAACTACTATTGATTTAGTATTTAATAATGTATAAGTGATATATAATTGTTCATGAAGGCTGGAAATGAAAATCACCTTATATTCAGGTGTGCAGAATTATTAGGCATGTTTTCTTTTACAGATAAATTGAGCCAAAAAAGAGATTTAACTCAGACTGAAAAGTCAAAAAGTATTAAATGCCCATGAGAAGGATGCAATACTAATGCAATACTAGACATTGCAGTTAAGGCGTGACCATTGGACAGTGAAATGCTCATTGGGTCAGCAGGATCTGACAAAAACAGGTGGTGAAGAAAAGACACCTGTTAACTGCAAAAGAATTAAGAATTAAGGTGAAGAATTAAGGGTGAAACCATCAGGAACCCTTTAGTCTCCAGCGCCACCATTTTCCAGAGCTGCAACCTACCTGGAGTCTCCAGAAGTGCAAGGTGTCAGGATCTCAGAGACTTCAGTTAGGTAAAGAATCCTAAAAAATGACCCCCACTAGATAAGAATCACAAGCTGAAGTGTTGTAAAATACATGAAGAAGGTTTTTTTATAGGCTTTATGGACAGATAGGTTGAGAGTGACTCTTGAAGGACCAGCACCGCATCCTCTTGCACCACTATTTGAAGAATTCATCTTCCAGAATCTGGCAGTACGTTTTGGGAGTTCATTTTTAGTCCATCCTGAAGTCCGTTTTGCAGTAAGAGGACTTCAGGATGGACTAAAAATGAACTCCCAAAACGTACTGCCAGATTCTGGAAGATGAATTCTTCAAATAGTGGTGCAAGAGGATGCGGTGCTGGTCCTTCAAGAGTCACTCTCAACCTATCTGTCCATAAAGCCTATAAAAAAACCTTCTTCATGTATTTTACAACACTTCAGCTTGTGATTCTTATCTAGTGGGGGTCATTTTTTAGGATTCTTTACCTAACTGAAGTCTCTGAGATCCTGACACCTTGCACTTCTGGAGACTCCAGGTAGGTTGCAGCTCTGGAAAATGGTGGCGCTGGAGACTAAAGGGTTCCTGATGGTTTCACCCTTAATTCTTAATTCTTTTGCAGTTAACAGGTGTCTTTTCTTCACCACCTGTTTTTGTCAGATCCTGCTGACCCAACGAGCATTTCACTGTCCAATGGTCACGCCTTAACTGCAATGTCTAGTATTGCATTAGTATTGCATCCTTCTCATGGGCATTTAATACTTTTTGACTTTTCAGTCTGAGTTAAATCTCTTTTTTGGCTCAATTTATCTGTAAAAGAAAACATGCCTAATAATTCTGCACACCTGAATATAAGGTGTTTTTTTCATTTCCAGCCTTCATGAACAATTATATATCACTTATACATTATTAAATACTAAATCAATAGTAGTTATTAGGATTACTGTGGTTTGGAATTGGTCAAATGTGCCTGGAAAAAAAATATGATCAGAAAATCAACGTGCCTAATAATTCTGCACTCCCTGTAAATTAAACTCTGCACAAATCCACACTTTTAGTGCTCTCCTACCTAGATTATAAAAAATAAAATAAAAAAGATAAATAGTCAAAGGTCTAATTTTTAACTAGTAAATGTCATTTTATACATTTTCACAAAACGAAAGCATGCTCATCACTGGCAGACTGCTCAAAGGGTGCTCGGCCAAGGAAAAAAAGAAAACTTTAAAACAGAAAGAAGAAGGAAAAGAAAAAAATCTCACACCTAAGCTCCAGAAAAATGTGTAAATAAACTTTTAATTAACTAATATTTATTAACTTATTAACAGACTCTGAAAAAGGTGACGTTTCGAACACATTAGAAACGTAATAATCTTCAAGATTTTTTTCTTCAACGTTTTCACAAAACCATAATCATAAACATCACAAACCTATGAGCAAAATATTTATGTCTCCTCTGATGCGTGTTCCATTCTCCAGGTTGGTCTCATTGCCTCCCAACAGCAGACACAGAATGGCCTTCTTTATGTACTCATGGCCATGGATACTGGGAGCCAAAGAACGACTTAGTTGCTCAAAGACATCCTGAAACAGACGAATAATCTTACATTGCATAGCAAAGATGAAACTGATCAGGGCTGCATTTCACAAAAGCATTGCAAGCCTAAATACTTTGTAGAAAACCATTAGACTAGTACTCTACCATGGTCTAGTCTGAGAATTGCAGCCAAGTTTAGAAGTCATTTAGTAAATAAAGTCTCTTTCTTACTTTAGCATGAGCTTTGCAAAACTTCTTGATTTTGGCAACATCATCTGCAGAGAACGTCGGCACAATCTCTTTACTCATGAGCTTCACATTGTTAGCCAACAGGATTGTTCTGCAAAGAATCAAGAAGTTCATCTGAGGACATGAAATTTCAACCCCGTTCATGGAAAGTTCAAATAAACACACACCTGAAGGTCCCAGAGGTGAAGCCACCCTGTTTCGCAGGCAAGCAACGGTAGACCCCTACAATCTGCACACGGTCACCTGGTTTCACCCGGTCAACGAGGTCATCATTCGCAATGATGTCGACAGAACGTGGCAGCTGTCCTGCAGGGGCTTTCTCAGGCATCTCCTGAAGGGTCAGCGTCTGGTGGTCCTTATAGCAGCACAGCCCAAACTCCGTCTCCAGAGGATTGTTTTCTTCATCCTACAAATGCAAGATTTATTTTGTTTTGTGATTCTGTGATCCAAGTGGGTTATCACGGCATGGTCATTTACTGGGATTTTGCCAACTAGGACATGCTCCTGGATAAACATCCATATTTCTATGATAATAATGGGTTACAGGACCAACAAAAGATGTTGTTACAGAAACACACAAAAAAAAATCAGGTAAAAAAATCTTCAGGTAAAATACATTTTAATTTATGAAATACATTAAACTGTATTAGTTATATAATTTAATAAATGCACTTAGTTAAATTGTTCCATTTAATAAATACATAGTTTAGTAAATACATTTGTATTTAAAGTTATTAATTTTATTCTACAAAACTAATGCAAAATTATGTTAATTTTTTATTTCAATAGTTGAATAACTAAATTTACTAAACCGTTTAATTGGTCAAATATTAAATAATCTAATAAACTGTTATTTTGTTAAATAGTTTAATACACTCTGTTTATTTGCATATTTGTAGTTTAATAAATTAGTTAACACGTTAAAATTATAAATATATTTATGCTATTTTTTTATAAGGCAAATTAAACGGTTAAATAGTTTAAAGGTGCACTATATAACTTTTCCGCCCACTGGTCGCCTATTCAAAACAAAGGCGTAGTTTGATGATGCCAAGTTTGAGTGCAGAATCTTGGGAAATGTGGTCTTCACCTCACAGCCGGTGTAAAAGAATCGGTATAGGACACGGGCAGAAATCATGTTGCGATTGTTGTGGAGCTGAGCAAGGCCGCTGGAGCGATTGTTAATAAGATGAGTGCAACACACGTCTCACGAGCAGCGGGACTTTTATTATGCCACAGTCACCGGCACCAATTCCGCTTTCCCGGTCATGAGGTTACGCGGCTCTGTTTATCATATTAGATTCATTTGAGTATGTTGAAAATGAGGTTATGGCGTTGTGCGTTCGCTCGGCGGCTGCTATGACACTTGTTCACACTGCAGTAAGAGTAAAGCGTTTCTGCAAAATAAAACCGGAAACTGAGGGGAACGAAGATATGACGCCATTGACAGGCGACTCCCTCACTCACACGTCCCGGTTCCTTGGTTAAATAATAAATTCTCACGATTTACAAATAATTGGAAACATTTGGGATATTGTAAGTATTCAACTGAACAACATATATAACACTCGCCTAGTGGTTATTGGATATTTTACTGAAAAATGTTACACTTAAACAGTTTATAAGCAAATAAAGTCAATTATTGTAATAAATAGTTAAACAATTATAAATAAATACATTTAACCTTTAAATTTAACTAAAAGACAATACATAGTTTAATACACTTTATAAATATGCAAATATATTAATACAATTATAAATAAATATAACTATTTAACAATTTAATTTAACAGAACAATAAATAGTTTAATACATTTTATAAAAATGCAAATAAACGGTTTAATAAATAGTTTAAATGAGTTAAGTGGTTACAATTATAAATAAACATATGTATGCATTATTTTGTTAAATAGGTAAATGAAACAGTTAAATAGTTTAACAGTTTATAAGCAAATAAACAGTTAATTGTAATAAATAGTTAAATAATTATAAATAAATATATTTAACCATTTATTCGTTTGTGAAATATTAAAAAAAATGTTTAATATAGTTTATAAATACACAAATAAATAAAACATTTAATAAATAGTTTATTAACTTTAATAGTTTTTTTAAGTTTAATATTTTTATAATAATACTTTATTAAGTTTAATAGTTATAAATAAAATTGATAAATAAATAAGCAAAAAAATAAACAAATAACCCATACAAAAATAACTAACTTTGGTTGGATAGATGGCACTGGAAGGAAAAGCATCCAATGAGGTAAGATCAGTGTATTTTCGTTCCAGGGTTTTCTTGGTGGCTGGACAATAGTGGACACTACGCATTATCTTGGGCCTGACCAAGGAACCTGCAGATCACATCAAAATGACGAATTAGAAAAAACAGCTTGTTTAACATACTATAAATGCATAATGACCAGGTGGAATAAACATGCACATCACATCACAGTAGATCTACACTAAAAGTGTGAATCCATAGCCCGAACCTAAACACGTCGATCTAAAAATCAGGGTCTGAGAATTTTTTTTTTTTTTACTATTTGAAAAGAAAAGTAGGCCTAGAGTTAAAATTAACAAATTATCATTTGTAAAACGAAATAAATCCTACTCACATTTGGTCACAATGCCTTCCACACACACAAGATTTCCCAGAAAGCGTGCACTTAGAGTACGTGGAGACACATGTTTGCTCCCAAAGCTGCCCTCAAAACCAACGTGGAACTCTTCAAACTGCTTAGCGTAAGTGGTGTCTATTGAAGCCACAAGGTCCTTTAGGGCTTTTTGGAATGCCACCAGCTCAGCAAAAGCATTCTTCAGTAATCTATTGAGAAAAGACCATTAATCAGATCAGTGTCAGAAGATTCAGGGACAAATTCATGGCCAAAGTACTTCAAATAAAATGAGAATTTTTTTAAATAATGCTCACTCTTTAGCTCGTTTTTCACTTTTTCGTCGCAGGTCATTAACGTTAATAATAAGGCGACACTGGCCCTCGGACACCATACTCCTGACCTTCTCATGATAAATACCTTGGTCTTGCTGTAAATGACAAAAGATTTAAAGTAACAAAGTGTTTACACAAAACAAACAGGTCAAACACAGAAAAACACAGAATAAAATAATTCACATCATCATCCAAAAAGTCCAGGTATTCCCTCTGTGACTCTCTCAACTCAAGGTCCTCTAGCCCAGATTCCATTTCTACAAGTCTACACTCGCGTCAGCACATACATTACAAAATCTACAATATCAAATAATTTGCAATTCAACATGTAAAATCAAACACACAAACATAAAGGACAACCAAAGGTCTGTCTGGGAAACCAGGTGGGGCCACAGGCCTGCCAATCAATTATGTTAATTAGGCTCATTAATCTATCTATTCAGAGTCATCTCAATTATACAACTGCAGAGACCTTGCTGCTTCCAGCTAACTGTTGGACGTAAATACATTTAATAAAAGTGTCTTCCTTGTAAAGAACTATATGTCACACTGAGCACAATAAATGTAAGCCATCTATCTCTTTAAGTGCACCGCTTGCTTGAACCAAAACAATGGAAGAACAGATGAATGTAGCACTTGTGAAATTCCAAGTTACACGCAGTAGTATTTCTTTTAGGATAAACCCCCACACTACAGTATTAATTGATCATTTCATACTGTATTCGACAAAGCCAGTGAACAGACATTTACATGCTGTCATAATAAACCCATTAAAGACCTAGTGTATTAGTCTGACAATGACTTATTCAGAGAGTTTATTTGGTGCTGTGGGATATTTACAGTTGACACTGACACATAGTTACATAATCCGCTTATAAATTACCTAATTTTCTTTTGTTACGCCATTCCAGAAGGAAGGCGCCTCAGGCAACAAGCCATTTCAAGTGATGCTTTGTTCTTAAACGATGCAGAGTTTTGAACGAATCGTTTAATTGTACGAATCTTTCTTCATTCCGGAGTCCGGACAGTGCATTCATTGCAGACTCTTTTGACTCGTGTGATCATGCGTGTGACTGCGTTCGTTCCTGTCTTCAGCATTCAAATGGACCTGTTGAACGAACACGACCCCTTTCCAGATAGAGTTCTTGAATCAGCTGGATGAATTTCGTAAAGCTTGCTTTTTAACGAATTATTTGTGTCAATGATTAAATGACTCATTCAAAGACACTCACTTGATGCCATTCACTAGTGTATTGACGTGATCTTGATATCGCGCCACAGTTCGAGTGCAACCGAACTCAGAACACTTGGGGAGTCGACTCCAAGAGAATCGATTCCTCGCCCTTGAATACCCCCGGAGTCGGGGTCGACTCCATCAGGAATCTATAACAGTCAGTGACTTATACACATCTTTTAGTTTCATTTGTGTTATATTAATGCAAGTATGGTTTTCCATATTCGTAACTATCATAAAACATAAAAACACATAAGTGCACATTATTCATTTTATCTTAAAAGTCCCGTTCTTCGTGATCCCATTGTTCAAACTTTAGTTAGTGTGTAATGTTGCTGTTAGAGCATAAACAATACCTGTAAAATTATAAAGCTCAAAGTTCAATGCCAAGCGAGATATTTTATTTAACAGAAGTTCCCTTTCAAATCCTACAGCGAACGGCTGGCTTGGACTACATCCTGGTACTTCCTTCATAAATGACGTCAGTAGAACAGACTAACCTCCGCCCACAAGAATACGTGGAAAAAGGGGGCGTGGTCTTATTGCTGTCCCACGTGGAGAAGAGGACGTGTTGCGTGGAGAAAAGGAATTGTTGCGTTTGAGTGTGTTTGTCGCCATGTCATCAAGACGCTGTTATTTTCATCCCGGAGTCAAATCACCTTTGTTTGGCTTTCCCAGGGACGCTGTAGAGATCATTAAGCGCATATATCTCCCGTTAAGAGGCGTGACCTTTCCACGTGCGCTAAGCTGCTGTCGAATCACAACACAGGAACCGGGCCACGTTCGCTAAGCTGCTGTCCAATCACAACACGGGAACCGCTGGCACAATCAGAACTCGTTACGTATTTCTGAAGGAGGGACTTCATAGAACAAGGAACTCATCAGCCGTTTTCAGGACAGTGAAAACAGCGGTGTACAGATAAGTAAATTGTGTTAAAAATACTGTTTTTTTTTACACGCGAAACATGAACACATGTTATATTGCACACTGTAAACACAATCAAAGCTTCAAAAAAACACTAAGAACGGGACCTTTAACTCTGCCCAAGCACCTTTAATAAAGACGTGCGTTTATAACCACCACCCTCGTTTACTTAATTCTGACATTATATTCCCTACTGCACGACTGTTTATCGTGACTTTTCTCTGTAAAATTAGGTAGTAAGGTAGCAACCCAGATAGCACACATACATCTCGGAGACGTCTATTTGATGTGCGTGTTTACATCTGGAAGACGTATTTTTTAGTGTTTGCTCATCTGCAATGCGTCTATTGGACGTTTCCTGTCAGATGTCAAATAGACGTTTAAACAATGTCTTTAAGATGTTTATGATTTAGAATGTATGAAAAACTGACATCTTAAAGACGTCCATCAGATGTTTGTAAACAGCAGATGCTTTCCAGATTAAGTGATCTTTAACAGACATCTTGCAGACGTACGTGTGCTATCTGGGAATTGATAGCTCAAGTCATCGCTAAATTGGACTCATTTTATTTGGACAGTCAAGGCAAAGCAATTAAGGCTAGTTTATTTATAGCACATTTCATACACTATAATTCAAAGTGCTTTACACAGAATTAAAATAATTACAAAATAAAATAAGGAAAATTAAAACAGTTATAAAATGAATTAAGACACACAAAGATGATACAAAAGGAATTAAAAGAGTAAATGACATCGATAAACTTCTCATCTGTTAAAATATTTCAGAATACTATCCTGCAGAGACATGCTTGTATTTAATTAATTTCCGCACTTGTTCATGGACTTCCCCATACATATGGTTGTCTCGTATCCGAAACAGGTCACGCTAAAAGGGTGTTTTAATAAGGGGATTTAGTCTTCGTGACGGGAATACAATAAATTAATTAAGTGTATGGCTGCAATTTGTATTATTGTTTCATGTAAAGTAAACGGAGTCGAGTCCAAGAAACCTGGATTCGAACACTCTGAAATCAGTGAATGAATCGTATTAATGAACTGATTCAAAAGAATCGAGTCGCTGGGATGAATCAAAAACAATGCTCTGCCTCCTCACTGGCGTAGGTTTAGCTCCAAACAGAGCCACTTCTGTTTCGGACACAAGTATATGATCTCAGACAGCAATCTGCCGTGACCCTTGCTCCCGATATCACGGATTAGATCTTTTAGGCCAGCGAATAAGCGATCACAAAGATAAAGAGCTTTCAACTTGATTCAGAGCCGTCACCTGCTTGTCACCTGCTCAACCCCACCCATTCTACAGGTAATCGTCGCGAGATTTCACTGACGGGTTTCGGTCAAAATCTCGTGTCTGTGGGAAGTCAGTCGTGAAGTTTTGATTTTGAAAACAAAAACAAATGTGATCGACAACCTTTAAGCAAGTAAGTTGTCTTTGTGCGGTGTGTTTATTAACATTATTTGCTATATTTGTTAAGAAAAAACGAAAGTTGTTCTTGCTGATGTCAACTGAAACAAAAGACGTGAAATGTACCGATACTGGACCGTCGGTCTGGACCGTCTGCTTTGCGTTAGTTGAGGCAGAAAGCTGAAACGTCTTCAGTTAAAAGAACGGTTGTAATTATGATACGATTGGCAGGCTTGTATTTTTAACACACAATCTCATTTCCTGAAAAACATGTTTACTGTATTGTTAATGATGTATAATATAGAGATTTTACTCTTATAAATCCAGAGTCCACAGACCCCTGGATGTTACGGTGAGTCCGTAGCCTACACAGACAAACTAGTCACGTATAAGTTATAAATACGTAAACAATTAATATAAACAAATAATATGTATATGTTAATGTCCTTTTTTTATTGGGATATCTGGTTCCCCTCAAAGTCTGGCTGGGGGGCCCTGGTTCTGTAAAATTTGAAAACCTCTACTATAAAACATAATACACCAAATCATCTTTCCTTCAAGAAGCAATGAGCCAGCCGTCCAGAAACCATCGTGCGCAGAGAGAGAGAAACGGGGGAGCATATAGTGAGAACAGAGACAGAGACCCCCGCGGCCGACGGGACAGTCCTAGTGACCGACGATCCGGCAGCGAGAGGTGAGACGACATACTACCTGTTCAAACAAACAACAACATACAATTTTACACCACACAAAAATAGAAATGGAAGTCATGTTTTGCTTTTGCATTTTGCACATCATTAGAAGCTATTGTTTTAAATCATGTATGCTATATCTGACCCAGGTCTTCCAGCCAGCCCCCGTACTACCCCAGAGGTTCTCAGAGACCTGTGAGGAGCGCTCCTCGAGAGCGAGAGCAACACCAGGAGTCAAAGTGCACCCACATCTGTTCCAGGAGAGGTAGGCATTCACAGACGGCCATAACTATGGATGGGAGGCAAATGTTGCAGTATGTATGTATGCATCCAAACAACTGCGACAAAGAGTCTAAACCTGTTTCTGGTAATTCCCTGAATCTGGGTGTCAATTCTGGGATCATGAGTTTTTCGAACATGATCACACACAGGTCTGGTTTTACTCTAGCTCAAGCCGCTCCTTCTGACACGACACAATGTATTTACCCCTTTCCTCCTCACAGCTGGTCTAACTGGTTAAGCTTGTTGATACCAATCTTTCATTTACAAACCTTTACTGTGTTCCGTCTAGGAGAAACTTTTTTTTTCTCACTCTTGTTTAAACAAACGCATGCACCAGGTATAGCATCACTGTTTATGTTGACTCTGACATTGTGTTATACAATTATATATATATTTTCAAACTATTAAAATATTTTTGTTGTTCCCTTGATATTATGTTAGCAGGTGACCTTTATAGAGTGCAACAGTGTCCGACCCTTTTTCAGCAGCGTTTGTTCTGGAAGTATTTTTTTTTTCTCTTTTTTTTTTTTTCTTCCCTATAGGGATTTAAAAAAGTCTTTGTTAATAAGTTTTAAGCTATGAACCAAGACAATCAGCTACGAGGTGAATTCCAACACTACAAACTTTGATTTGAAGCAAAAAATAAATTGAAAATCGGAAAAAAAGACAAAGTCTTAAGGGTTAGTTCTGTTGTCATTTACTCGCCCTCATGTCGTTCCAAACCCGTGAGATCTTCGTTCATCTTCGGAACACAAATTAAGATTTTTTGATGAAACCCTCCATAGACATCTATTTAATTAACACTTTCAATGTCCAGAAAGGCAGTAAAAACATTTAAATAGTCCATGTGACTCCAGTGGTTCAACCGTAATTTTATGAACCGATGAGAATACATTTTGTGCGCAAAAACAACCAAAAATAATGACTTTATTCAACAATTTCGTCTAGTCTGTGTCAGTCTCCTACGCAGTTTACACAACAGGGCAGTACATTCGAGTTCTATGGCAGCCTGAGCACCACATGTGATGACGCAGGAGCTGCACTGTATTCACAACTTAAACTGCGTAGGAGACCGGGACAGACGTGAAGAAATTGTTGAAATAGTCGTTATTTTTGTTTGTTTTTGCGCACAAAAAGTTTTCTTGTCGCTTCATAAATTTAAGGTTGAACCACTGGAGTCACATGGACTATTTTACCGATGTCTTTTACTACCTTTCTGTGCCTTGAAAGTGTTAAATAGCTGTCTATGGAGGGGTCAGAGAGCTCTCGGATTTCATAAAAAATCTTAATTTGTGTTCCGAAGACGAACAAAGGTCTGACGAGTTTGGAACGACATGAGGGTGAATAAATGATGACAGAATTTTTGGGTGAACTAACCCTTTAACGTAGCCTGGATGCCAGCCGAACTTAGCCCCGCCCACAACGTTTGAGGTCGGGAAGTTCGGTCCGGACTTAATCCGTTGTGGAGCAACTATGCTCGAGCCAGAGCTGTTCGGACCAATCCAATTGTAAGGGCGGGCTTTATACGATGATGGACAGATGATCAACAGTAACGTAATCATCCACGTCACCAAAGAGCACTTGGGTTGAATTTAAATGCAGAACTAAACGGAGAACTAAATGGAGTGGGCGGAGCTAAATAGCTATTTCGGCCTGTTGCTTTTGTGACTCTCTGATTGGTGTATTTTCTGTGCAGCACCATGGGTAATGTAGTTTTTTTTTTTTTTCAGGAATCCCACTGTTAAACACGATTATTTTAAAAATAAGCTGAAATAATGCTGACTTACGTCTTCAGGAGAAGAATACCATCAATTAACAACCTCGTAGCTCACAAATGGGCCGTCTTTAAAGGTTATAAGTTATCATTCAACCCATAGAGTTTTTACTTCCAGAACATTACTGTTGCACTCTATTGGTATGCTTGTAAAAATGCTTGTAAAAACAAAAGTTATTTTATAAAATGACATGCATGCACAATTTGTCATTCTTCCAGACACATACAAACATGCTCAGTTGTACATAATAACAGTACATTGTGTAATTTTTTTACTCAAAAGCCCCTTATTGTTGAACTCTTTTATATTCGAATATTGGATAAAAACTGAAGCGTAAAAGCCAATATTTTAATTTTCCAATCATGTTTATGATACTGCTTTTACTATTTTTCTCACACAGTGTAACTATGTCTGTGTGTACTTGAAAACGAATAGCTGTGTTTAATTTTGGGAAGAGGGTCCCCCAGATGATTATCATATTTGGGGGTTTAAAGGGATAGTTCACCCAAAAATGAAAATTAGCCCATAATTTACTTGGCCTCAAGTCATCCTAGGTGTATATGACTTTCTTCTTTCAGACAAATAAAATCGGAGTTATATTACAAAAGTCCAGGCTAATCCAAGCATTAGAATTGGATTAATAGTTGCTCTGTTTTTGAAGTCCATAAAAAGTGCATCTGTCCGTCAAATAACGTGCTCCACGCGGCTCCGGGGTGTTAATAAAGGCCTTCTGACGCTAATCGACGCGTTTGTGTAAGAAAACTATCCATATTTAAAACTTTATCAAGTAAACTTTCGGCCGACCGCCTTCCGTGGAAAAGTGTTGAATGTTGAAAGTGAAACTCAAGATGCGTACGTGACGTCATGACGAGCGGACCTGGTCGCGTTAGTCTTTCGATCGGCAGGAGAACTTCCAACAATTTTTCCATAAATTGAACAGGGAAGGCGGTCGGTCGAAAGTTTTAAATATGGATATTTTTCTTACACAAACACGTCGATTCGCTTCAGAAGGCCTTTATTAACACCCCAGAGCCACGTGGAGCATGTTATTTGATGGGCAGATGCATTTTTTTATGGACTTCAAAAACAGAGACACTATTACTGAAATTCTAATGTTTGGATTAGCCTGGACTTTTTTTATATAACTCCGATTTTATTCGTCTGAAAGAAGAATTTCATATACACCTAGGATGACTAAATGAGTAAGTGAGTAAATTATGGGTTAATTTTCATTTTTGGGTGAACTATCCCTTTAAGGCATAAAAGTTTGCAGTTTCTTATGTAGTTGTGTGTGTTTCTGTTGCAGGTATCGTGTTGTTATGTACCATCCTGACCAATGCGTTGGTGCTCATCTGCGTGGTGGCCGCTCACATGTCACAGATGGGAATGTCCGCGATGGGTATGGGCGGCACAAGCTTTATTGACGCCATGATTCCTTTTGAGGGGACGGAGCTGCAGAAGGTGCGTGAACTTGACATGCAGTACGGACAAATGAGGTCACCTCTAGTCTATGGAGGCGTGGCCTTCAGTCTCACATTTGGTGTACTTTCGCTCCTGTTCGTTGTGTCCGGCAGCAAACCCGCCCACAGGCTTCCACGGAAGATGCTGATTGGACAGTTTGCTTTCCAGATCATTGGTGCAGTGGCTTACGTGGTTGCTATAGGTTTGTACCTGCATTTCGTGATCTATGTGAACTCAACCGACATGTGCCTTCAACGTGAACGACTGTACGCTCGTAACGGATATACCTGGATGAACTGTAGCGTAAATGGGGGGGATGCATCCGTCGCACTATTTGGAATCATAACCGCAATCCTGTATGCTGCCGGCACCTATTTGACGGGAAAAACAATCCAGGATGTCAGAAGTTACTTTAAGGAGCGGGAACGCTACAAAGCCGAACGAAGAGAAGAAACCAGTGCACCTCAAGAAAGAACTCTTAATCCTGACCTCTATGTCTGAGTTGTGCTGCAAAAATGTGGACTGGATGTATATAAACTGGTTTTAATTTCTTTTACTTTAATTTTTTTTACGTTTCTAAAAATGTTGAATTTTTTTTATTAGTGGAATTAGTTTTATTTTAGTTTTGCTGTTTAAATATTTCAGTTAATGTTGAATCAATTCTGTGGCATTTAGCCTCATGAATATATTTTTTTAAAATATAAAAGTAAGTGAATGCAAAAATATGAATACAAAAAGTTCAATCAATAGATGTTAGTAGAATTGTTATTTTTAGACAAGAAATTCTCCATTGAATATTAAGTGCTGAACATTTAAAGGGATAGTTCACCCAAAAATGAAAATGTTGTCATAATTTACTCGCCTTGATGTTGTTCCAAACCTGTATGACTTTCACAAAAGAAGGTGTTTAGAAGAATCTTCAATGGTTTGTTTTGGTTGCCATTCACTTCCATTGTAAGGTAAAAAATCCAAAATATCTTCTTTTATGTTCCACAGATGAAAGAAATTCATAACTATTTGGAATGACATAAATGATTTTGGGTGAACTATCCCTTTAAGCTTATTGATCTATTTAAGCTCTATGGTTGATTGTCCAATAGGGGGCAGCAGATACATGTGCAATTCGGGCCCCTCAGTATGACCTCACATTTACTATGATGTATGACCTTAAATAGCATTACAGCTGAATGTGATTTTAGCATTCTTGATGCAGTCTTTCTTTTCCCACTGCGACAAATGTAATATTTTTCTAGACGTTATTAAAAAAATGTTTTTAAAGTTTCTTTATGGATATAATGTTTTTGGGAATTAAATAGTAGATAGATTCAAAAGCAATAACTGGAAGAGCCTCAAATTTTCCAGCAACTCTAAAAATTGATTTGTGTTTCCGCTTGAGCCGGCACACTCTTAGAGCTGTCTTCAGTTTGTGATTGACAGGCATAATCAAGCTGCTCTAGATACAGCTGGAATGTAGAATGCATATGCTGGTAATATTTAACCATTATGACCCAGTTACAGTCAATGCATGGAAAAACATACGTGGTCTCACATAATTTCAATTATTTAGATCAATGGATTACTTGGATACATGTTTGTAAAACGGTCTGTTTTATATCAGGCCTTTCCAACATGCAAAAAAAAAAAAAAGAGAGAAGTGTCCAGTTTTACTACATCATATGTCCATTGTGTGACTCAGGGCTTTTTCTTTGTAATAGGGAGGTGTGTTCCCCTGGTAGGGTTTCTTTACTCGTGCTTGCCACACAACAAGTGCTGACAACGGGTGAATACATGCACATACACCACAACGGCCAAAGTACATGTGAGCTCAGTCGCAGACCAGACAAAGCCTTTCGCTGCCTTTCTTTTCTCTTTTTGTATTCGCAGACGTTCAGAAGGTTACCGAGAGGAGATTTCAGCCAGACAGAAGGGTGAGTTCTTTCAGCTGTTTTCTATGTCCATGTTCAATGAAGACGGCACTCAGGTGAGCGATCATTTGTGTTTTGTTTCTTAACGGATCTAGTTGAAGGTTGAAGGTTAAACAGGTTAAGGATTAAACTTACTGTAGATAAGTGACCAGACGCACGTATGCTGGAGCACATGGTGTAGGTGTGCGGTGCTGAAAGTGAAGGTGGATGAACTTTAAGAAATCTGATCTGGTGTGAACAGGGAACACGGTGAGCAGATCTGTTGTGTTATACACAAAATATAATAACGTTATATTATTCTCTATTTTAAGGTAAATGGACAAAAAAACGTAGCTTGAAGTGGAGAATGGGTATGTACCGAGACGTAAATAGAAGCGAGAAGTGAAATTATTGTAAAGTCTCCTATCTCTCTCTTATGTGTTGTCAATAGGTGTGTCCACTTTGTGTCAGGTCAACTCAAAAGAAATGGTCTGATTGGCTCATTTTGAGTCTCACTACAGTTCAGTGGATCTGTTTTGCCTCTCCACCATCACATGACAGGGGTCAGACAAATGTCAGAGACTGGCTGTCATGTGTTTATGTATTGGAAGCTGAAGGGGTCTTGGGCAAAAATATCCCTTTTTTTATTCAATTGAACTTTATGCAAGCATTATGATCCCATGTATTATAGCCCGAAGTGCAGTAGTAATATGAGGCAAACTGTTCTTTTCTTTTTCTAGAGGAAGAGAGATACAGAATGGAAAGAATAGAGGAAGCATCCTTGGTGTGAAAGAGAGAACGTGTCTAAGGAAAATATTTTATCTCGTGACTCTGAGTCCTTGATGAGGGAACTGTGGCTGCTTAATCACACTGTGGTTTCAGTTTCATTTATGCATGTATTTTCAAATGTTCTTTCTGTACTCTACCATTCAAAAGTTTGGGGCCTGTAAACATTTTTTTTTTCTTTTCTTTTTTTCTTTTTTACTTTTATTCATCAAGGATGGTGACAGACATTTAGATAAAAATCAATTTACATTGTTAAAAAAACATCCTGTTATTTTGAACCTTTTAATGATAAAATAATAATAAAAATAATAATAAATAATAATTGATTAATTCTTGAGCACCAAATCAGCATATTAAAATTATTTCCGAAGATTCATGTGACACTGAAGACTTGAGTAATGATGCTGAACATTCAGCTTTGACATAACAGAAATAAATTTGATTTTAAAATATATTTACATAGAAAACAGTTATATTGCATTGTAATAATGTTTCACAATATTACTTATCTTACTGTATTTTTGATCTAGCAAATTCAGCTTTGGTGAACATAAGAGACTTTCAAAAACATTAAAAAAAATCAATCCAAACTTTTGAATGGGTAGTTTATGGATTTTCTTTTTCTTTTCTTTTTTTACCCTTGTCCTAACAAGATTTCCAAACTTAAACTATGAAAATCCATCATACAAATATAAGTTATTACATTTTAAAATATTAACTTTATTAAATAAAATATATTTGTAAAATTAAATGATCAAATTTGATATTTTATTTTATGAAAAATGATTTACATATTTAAAAAGAAATTACACATTCAAACTGTCCCTTTGTTGTGGCATAACTTCCATCATGGCCAGTAATTTAAGTTTTATCAAAGGTTGGTTTACTTGTTTACCAAGGAGACAACACTAGCCGCGTTTCCATTACCCTTCAAATTGTGTAAATAGAAATTGCTAATTGAAAATACGCTCAATAGAAATGCGTCAATTTCACAAAAACTCATGAGGTTTTTACGCTCGCATGAGGTGGTTTTTCAGGCATTTCGAAAAACTGCAATAGAAACACATTTTTTCGCATTGACAGGTCACATGGTACGGTCACACATTGCTCCCACATAGGGCCTACGTATAATTTTTTTCCACTCAAGTATGTAGTAATAATGAGATCTTATGTTGTTAAAACAACAAATATTTTCTCCTAATAAGGACAGTGGCTTAACCTAGTAATGATGGACCCCGGTGCAGACACAAATATCATAACTAGCCGCGTTTCCTTTACCCTTCAAATTGCACAAATAGAAATTGCGACTTGAAAATACGCTCAATGGAAACGTGTCAATTTCGCAAAAACTCCCATATATTGCAAAAAAGTTTTTACGCTTGCATGAGGTGGTTTTTCAGGCAATTCGAAAAAGGACATTCGAAACGCATTTTTTCGCATTGACAGGTCACCTGGTACGTTCACACATTGCTCCCACATAGGGCCTACGTATAATGTTATGTTGTTAAAACGACATATATTTTCTCCTAATAAGGACAGTGGCTTAACCTAGTAATGATTGACCCCGGTGCAGACACATATATCATAAAAAGCATGCTTGAAATTAAATCTTGAAATCTTGGGTTCTCCGTGCATCGAATGGACAGAGAAAAGAACAACTGTGTAATTACAAATGTAACTACAGAAATGAATTACAGACGTAATTACATGCAGGTATTTTTAAAAATGTAAGTACAATGTAAAAACATGTATGTACACAATAAGTGCATTGTATCAAATGATTAATTAAAATGTTAGTACATAGTAGTTAAGGCCACCTAATATAAAGTGGGTCCCTATGAATAATGTCATGTCATGTACAGGGGTTGGACAATGAAGCTGATAGCTGAAACGCTGGCCAATATAGGGTTGAAGGTTTCACACCTATATATGCACGACCTGGTGGCCAATCTTCACAGAGCACAGCTGTACATAAAATGTTGCAATCCATACAACATAATGGGAGACATATCAGAGTTCAAAAGAGGACAAATTGTTGGTGCACGTCTCTCTGGTTAATCTGTGACCAGGACTGTTTGTAGTGTATTGAGAACTAATGTGTCCAGGATAATGTTAGCATACCGCCACGTAGGATGAGGGATGTCCAGGTATTAACCTGGATTGTATCCAAAAAACAAAACCACAGCTGCCCAACTCACTGCTTACACCAAAAATGTTCGTCTGGAGCTTCACAGAGTCAATATTTATGGTCGGGCTGCTATAGCCAAACCTTTTGGTCACTTTGCCATTGCCAAATGTTGGTTTCATTGGTGCCAACAGTGCAAATATTGGGCTGTGGACAATGTGAAACATGTATTGTTTACATTTACATTTATGCATTTAGCAGATGCTTTTATCCAAAGCGACTTACAACTTGGGGAAACATGAAGTGATTGGTCATGAAGAGTCGAGAAGTGCAATAAGAGCCTGAAATCCTGAGACCGTGTACATTGCTCAGTGTAGCACAGGCTAGAGTAGGGAGGGAAAAAGGAAGAGAAAGAGGAAAGGAAAGTTTAAAAAAATGTTTTATGAGGTTAAGTGCTCGCGGAAGAGCTGAGTTTTAAGTTGGCTTTTGAATGATGTCAATGATTCGGCGTTTCGGATGGCGTTTGGAAGATCGTTCCACCAGCTGGGAACGTTGAATGAGAATGTTCTGGAAAGGGATTTTTTCCCCTTCTGTGATGGTACCACAAGCCGTCGTTCCTTTGCTGAGCGAAGGCTTTTGTTCTCTGATGAGTCCACCTTCACTGCCTTACAGTGTGGAGAAGCCCCAAAGAGGCTCAACACCCAGACTGTTACTGCCCAGAGTGAAGCAGTGAAGCATGGGGGTGGATCAGTGATGGTTTGGGCTGCAATATTATGGCATCCCTTACTTTGCTTTATGGGCACATCCAAGGACTGCCAAACCGTTCTGGAGGACCATGTGCACTTGAAGGGATAGTTTACCCACATTTACTCACCTTGACGTTATTCCAAACCTGTATGTTTTTTTTTTTTTTCATCTGTTGAACACTAAAGAAGACATTTTGAAAAATGTTGGTAACCAGACATTTCACGGCACCCACTGACTTCCATATTTTTTTTCCCTTACAATGGAAGTCAATGTTTGCCGTCAACTGTCTGGTTACCAACATTCTTCAAAATGTCTTCTTTAGTGTTCAACGGAAGAAGGAAACTCATACAGGTTTGTAATAACCTGAGGGTGAGTAATTAATGACACAATTTTCATTTTGGGGTGAACTATCCCTTTAATGGTTCAAATATTGTTCCCTGAATAGGGTGCGGTGTATCAGCATGATGATACACCAATACACACAGCAAGGCTTGTGACAGAATGGTTTGATGAGCATGAAAGTGAAGCTGAACATCTCCCATGACCTGCACACTCACCAGATCTAAATATGTTGAGCTACTTTGGGGTGTTTTGGAGGAGCAAGTCAGAAAATGTTTTCCTCCACCAGCATCACATAGTGACCTGGCCACTGTTCTGGAAGAGGAATGGCTCAAAATCCCTCTGCCACTGGGCAGGGCTTCTATCTGTCATTCCCAAGACGAATTGATGCTGTATTGGCCGCAAAAGGAGGCCCTACACCATACTAATAAATGATTGTGGTCTAAAACCAGGTGTTTCAGCTTCGTGTTCCAACCCTCAGAACCTACATATTTTCATATATTAAAGTTACATTTTAACACAAAGATTTATATGGAAATTAAATGATGCAAAAAGTTCTGCATGTACAATTGGAAGTGTCCAAGGGCTTGACAAAGCCTACTGTTACTACCTGTAGTTTCTACCAGTGCCGTTCTTCCATGGATCCTTGCAGATTTGCTCATCCCTACATGCCAAAACAAATGCTTGTAAAGAGTCCTGCACATTAATGAACTGAATCCATTCTCGTCCTTTCTGCAGATCTCCTCATATGAGGGAACACTATTGTGATGGCGGAGGGATCTGAATTTGATCTGAACTACGTTACGGAGCGCATCATTGGTGTCACGTTCCACCAGTCCTGCGCAGAGCAGACGTACCAGCACAACCTGCGCAGCATCACGCAGATGTTGCAGTCCAAACATAATGATCAATACATGGTGAGCAGGCAAGAAAAACAAATGCATCACATGCCACTGTTTGTCTGTTGATCGACTGTGTCAGAGTGTTACAATTGGGGTCACATGGAACATAACCTTTATTTTCCTGCATGCAGGTCATCAACTTATCCGAACATAGTGATGATCTCAGCAGGATGAATCACAGGGTAAAGTTAAACTGTGTCATGTGACTGATGTTGTAGATGTGTGATGGAATGTCCACTACCATTCAAAGCTTTGGGGTCATTTTTTATGTTGTTGCTTAAGCTCACCAAGGCTGCAGTTGTTTTAATAATACAGTAATAGCAATAATGACTTATTTAAAATAAGTTTTTTATTTGAGTATATTTTAACATTTAATTTATTCCTGTGACGTGAAGCTGAATTTTCATCATCATTACTCCAGTCTTCAGTGTCACATGATCCTTCAGAAATCATTCTAATATGATGATTTCCGGTCAAGAAATGTTCTATTATTAATGTTGAAAACAGTTGCGTTGCTTAATATTTTTCGGAAACGGATACATTTTTCAGGAGTTCAAAAGAACAACATTTATTTATCAATTTAATGCATCCTTGCTGAATAAAAGTATACATTTCTACATAAAAAAATAAATAAAAAAAATTCTCCTGACCCCAAACATTTGAACGGTAGTATATGTATAACTGTTGCCTCACATCTTTGTTAGGTGGTGGATTTGGGCTGGCCAGAGTCTCACGCCCCATCGCTCCATCTGCTGTGTTCGCTATGTAAAAACATGAACAACTGGCTTAGCGCACATCCTGAAAATGTGCTCCTGCTGCACTGCAAAGTGAGATTTGAAGTTATTTGCACTTTATTCTCAAGTTAAACGTTCATTATTTGTCTCTAGGCCTATAGGAATGTCACAGTTGGTTAACTTCTTCCTGTCTCTCTCATATAGGGCAGCAAAGACAGGGTGGGTGTGGTAATATCCTCTTACATCCAACTATCTAATGTTACCACCAGGTACAACTTAACAATTCATATCCTTTGTTGACAAGTCAAAATATCTTTAAAAAGACAATTGCCTTCTCAGACAAGCTGCTTAAAGTTAGTTCACCACAAAATGATAATTGCTGCTATTAGGATTTACTCGCCCTCATGTCATTCCAAACCTGTATTATTTTCTGTGTGAATGGCCACTGGAGTTTACAGGCGTTGAAAAACACACACAAATGCGTCCATATGGATTCTACACTATATTTAAAATCTTCTGAGTTCATGTTATGGCTTTGTATGAGAAACAGATTCAAATTTACAGTGCCGTCAACTAATACTTGGTAAATATGAGCAAAGGTGGCAGTGAAAATAATTCTGTATTGTTTATCCCTTTGATCTTTCATTCAATAAATTAAAAAAATTCTAATCTTTCATTGAAGTAAAACAATTGAAAGTGAAATCTCATTATGAAATCTCATTATGAAGTAAATGTTTTTCTCTAGTTCATGTTGGCCACAATTATTGGCACCCAATTATTTATAATAATTGAATAATTATTCCCAAACAGTTCTGAGTCTTCTTCTATAATGCCTGATGAGTTTGAAGAACACCTGACAAGAGATCAGAGACCATCTCCAGATCCTTCAGATTCACAGCTCCATGTTGGGGCTTCTTCTCTTCAGTTCACCCCACTCATTTTCTAGGGTTCAGGTCAGGAAACTGGCCATGGCAGAAGCTTCCTTTTGTGCTCAGTGACACATTTTGTGTTGATGTTTGTTTTGGATCATTGTCCTGATGGAAGATCCAACCATGGCCCATTATAAGATTTCTAGCAGAAGGTCAGGTTTTGATTATTTTTTTTCTGTTGATATTTGCTAGAATCCATCACACCTTGTATCTAAACAAGATGTACAGGACCTCCATCAAAAAAATAGGCCCAAAACATTAAAGATCCAACAGTATATTAAACTGTGGGCATGGGATACTTTTTATCCCCATTTCCATCTGGTGGGTTTGCTGCCAAAAAGCTCTTTTTTTTTGTTTGTTTAATCTGTCCATAGAAGACCACAGGTCTCTTTTGAAGTTCCAGTCGTGTCTCACAACTCAATATGCTGGAGTTTGTTTTTGGATGAGTGAGGAGGATTTTTCTTGAAACCCTCCCAAACAACATGTGGTGATGTAGGTGCTGTTTGATAACTTTTTTTTTAGACTTTCTGAACCCAAGACTCAACTAATCTCTGCAATTCTCCAGCTGTGGTCCATGGAGTCTTTGTCCACTTAAACTCTCCTCCTCATTTTGAAAATTGAATGTACTTCAGAGATTTTTTACTCATAAGAATTTTTAGGGGTGCCAATAATTGTGGCCAACATGAATTGGAGAAAAACATTTATTTCATAATGTGAGTTTCCCCCCCACTTTCAATTGTTTTACTTCAATAAAAGGTTAGAATGTTTTTTTTGAACAAATGAATGAAAGATCAAAAGGTCATATTAAGATCATATTAACCAAGGGCGCCAATATCAGTGGAGGGCACTGCAAGTCATTATTTACTAAAATACTGACTCTGAGATTTCATGAGCAATGTCCAGTTTTTTGTCAAATCATTCTTTTAATTTGGAACCAGTTCGCAAATCCAATCTGATTGATTTGTTCAGTTATCCAGTCACAGAGACTCTCAAATTAAAAACTCAAAAGCTCTAAAGAGCAACTATTCTTCATAATTCATTCGTAATCCACTCATAATTCACTCATTCGAGTTCCAAATAGGAACGAAAGTCATATGTGTTTAGAACAACATGACAGAACTTGGGTGAACTGTCACTCCCTTGAAGACCTTTAATGAGTTCCCTCTCTAGAGAAGCAGCTCAATCAGAGGCTGATTGTTTTGCACTTAGAATACTCTAGTAAAGCAGAGGATCAGCACACAATGCTTAAACAAATTAATATTTGATATTATTCTTAATATAATTTATAGTAATAGCTCCCTTTCACATCAGTCTATATTTAAATATATAAAAGTGTTGTGAATTGATTTTGACTTTGAATTGCATTTTGTGACATGTATAGTATGTTAATTGATTGCACAAGGGACACACAAATATGTTTTATAGGTTTGTACATTTATTTGTGACCGACCCGTTTCATTTTCTCTTGTACCTAGTGAGGAACATGCATTAGATCTCTACTCCATGAAGAAGTTCTGCAGTGATAAAATGGTTAACCTCATGACTCCATCTCAGAAAAGGCAAGGCTCATTTGTTTATGCATTAACTTTTCTCCCTTACTTAACTTTCTTCCTTAACTTTGTTCCAGTACACAGAAGGGGAGAGTTAGGTATGAAAGGAAATGAACAAGAACCTTCTGATACACTTCACCTTACTGCTACTATATTGGAAAAAATATTAATTTAATAATTCACAATTCACCAAATTATTTTCATCATTTAATACCATCAAGTTTGATCAGTAAAATTATTTTATTTTGCATTAGAATGTAATACTTTTATTCTGCAAGGATGCATTACATGTTACAAATATATATATTTCAAATAAATGCTGTTCTTTTGATCTGTCTATTCAACAAAGAATCTTGAAAAATACATATTACAGTTGTCAAACAAATTATTAAAAAGTTGCACAACTGTTTTCAACAATGTAAATAATAAGAAAATGTTCTTATTAGAGTGATTTTTTATTATTATTCTAATGATGAAATTCTCATTTCGGATCATTCAAATCAGGATAGCAATTTTTTTTAGTGCCCTTGTTACACATTACATGTATTAATTTCTATAAATCATGCATGATTACATGCAACTAATCCCACAGATTTTTCAAAAATACCCCACAGATTTTTCATGCATGTTAAAATTGTCACTTTTTGAGGGCAAGCAAAAACGTGCCATTTTTTGTGTGTCCCTTTAAATGCAAATCTGCTTTTCCCCTGGCCCCCTTTCTAGAAGAGGGCGGAGCTTCAAGAGCTTGTGTGTTGCTAAAAACAGGATTCCCTCATGCAGACACACACTGAAAATATCAGAAACTGTTCAGCTTTTTAATGTTCAAACTGGAGTCGGACAATGATGGAGAGACTCACTAAGAAGTGACATGCAGCAGGACATTTCTGAATAAATGGTTAGTTGATGGATTTATGTAGCAGATGTGGAGTTGACGATCTTCAAGTCATTGATTAGCATATTCTGTCATGATAATCTATAAATTGCTCATGTGGGAACTGTTGTAAGATGCACAGAGCCAGATAATATATGCTGCATGAAAATAGAACAGGTATAGTTTAGTTTAATTACGGTTATAACTTGTCATCTTCTCAACAGGGCCTCACCCCCTTTGTTGCACTTGCATGTTGCCGGGGCGAAGGATTTATGTAAATCTTAGGGTTAGTGAAGAAGTTCGTTGTAGTACTTACCAGCCATTTATAGTCCTTAAAAAGCAATTTCTTTAAAAGGAAATATCTCCCTTTGCTTTGAACTTTGAGCGTTGTAACTTAGCAGATGTTTATGCTCAAATAGCAACATTACAACACTAACTAAAGTAAAAAAAAAAAAATCAACCACCCCGTTAAATTGTAATACATTTTCCAATATTACTGTAATTTTGTACTTGGTGAGCATATAAGAGACTTTTGAAAGGTAGCATACTATATTGTGATGTGGAAAATTTTGCTTGATAAAACAAAGAGGGTTTTACCAAATGATTCATCTTAACCCATTCTCCCCCTACTTTATAAGCATTTCCATTGAAAAGAAGTGTTACAAATGAACTTTGTTGCTTTCCCCCTTTAAACATACTGAGGTGTTGGTCATGTTATGGCTTTTGAGTGAAGGTTTCACTCTGGACAGCGGTTCAGGGTCACACATGAGAGGAAATCCCCCTATATAGTCTGGACATCCTGAGATTATTCCCACTTCCCTTTTCTGTGAAACATCTTCATTTGCACATTGGTACTGTGTTTTTTTTTTTTTTTTGCATCTTCCTAAAACCCATCACCCCTTATGCACGTGCAAACTAAGAAAGAGTTTTTACTCGAAACTACTTTCCCTGCTGTTTAGTGTATTATCATTTCCCTTTCCTTATGCTCTCCCATCTCTATTGACTCTAGAAACACTTTTCAGTAAAAGGAGTTATCGTAAAACTTCAAAAATTGCAACATAAATATTCTGCTCTGATCTGTTGCTGGAACAACACAAAGAAGCTGTTTTTGGCAACACTGTAAAGAAGCTATTTATTCTCTTTGATCATGTAGTGCACCCAGAATAGCAGTAAATCATGGAGGAATGTTAAGAAATGTGTTTTTTTTTTATATCAGTAACACTTTTCACACCTGTTAGTTCACCCAAAAATGAAACTTCTGTCATTAATTACTCACCCTCGTGTCGTTCCAAACCCGTAAGACATTCTTTCATTTTCGGAACACAAACAAAGATTTTTTTAATGAAATCTGTGAGATTTCTGACCCTCCATTGACAGCCTATGCAACTACTACTTTCAAGCCCCAGAAAGCTAGTAAAGACTTGAGATGCTCCGATATGGACATTTTTTAGCCAATACCGATAATAATTCTTTACATTTGAAAGCCGATAACCGATATATTGACCGATAAATCAAAATCCAAATTTTTTTTGGAGCAAGCCAACACCATCACGGCAAACAGCGTGAATCTGAAGTGTCTCAGTTGATGGAAAAATCCATTATTTATCGGGTTTGATATATTGGCCAAATGTTATTATTGTGCCGATAACGATACCATTGAACATATATCGGCCGATACCGATGGTGCCCGATATATCGTTCGTCACTAGTAAAGACATCATAAAAGTAATCCATGTGCCTCCAGTGGTTTAACCTCAATTTTATGAAGCGTCGTGAGTGCTGTGTTTGCACAAAAAAACATAATTTACCACTTTACAAATTTACAAAACATTAATCTCCAGTGCTCTCGTGAATACGTTGGCGATTAATATTGGGTAAATAAAGTGGTAAATTATGTTTGTTTTGCGCAAACAAAGCAATCGTGTCACTTCATAACATTGAGGTTAAACCACTGAAGTCATATGGACTAATTTAATGACGTCTTTACTAGGACTGGGTATTGACACAAATTTCACAATTCGATTCCGATTCAATTTGGAAATATATCAGGTACAATACATGGCAAATTTTCTCAAGGAAAACAAAACTAATGCTGTAAACTATGGGAATTAACTGATTTGTATACAAACAGTTAAATTACACTCAATTATGTTTTTTTTATAATAATAAAGTTATATGAAATGTAAACATTTAAATGGTGGTTGTCATAAAAACTAAAATTTTTCTAGCTGAGTAACAAGTTTATGGACACTGGATATGGTTTTTCTGAGGTAAATGTGACGTTACATGACATTGTTTACAAGCTGCTTTATTGACGTCTTTTCGCGGTTGAAACACTAATTGCGCGATTCCATGTGACATGATACAGATTTCGGTAAGTTGTACTCTATCTTTTAACACACTTTCAGATGCTCATTCATGTTTAATTTACGCTGTAACGGGTATTAAAGCAGATGAGTTCATGTGCGCTCTGCCGCTTCTCTTGAGCTGAGCTGTGCCAGAGCGATCGGTCACCCCACAGCGCCAAAACGGTATTTAGGTTTTTGAATTTCGTAATAAATGGACGTAATTTGAAATCTGAGACTTTGTTTCATATGAATAGTAACAAAGCACAAAGGTTATTGCGATGTATTGGACGCGAGGCACGCTACAATGTCACGTTCATACATCAACTGAAAACAGGATGACTAATCGATTCTTGGGATTTAAGAATCGATATCGGTTCGTAAAACTGAGAAAATTCGAGAAAATCGAGAAATCAATTTTTTTTTTTACCCAGTCCTAGTCTTTACTACCTTTCTAGGGCTTTGAAACGCACAGCATTATTCAATGTGTTGATGTTATTTCCCCTGAAACGTCTCCAGCTGTTAGCAGCTCCTCCCCTTATTTGAAACAGCCAAAAGCGTTTTGTTAATACCACAGTTTGACTAGAGCCTTTCTGTTTCTGTCTGGTAAAGCCAGAGTTTCCTCCTAATCTATAACCGTTTATCATCATAATCTCCTCCATATCGCTTTGAAATAAAGCATTCTGTGCAGCATTTAAATGGGTCCGATAAGTTTTGTTGTCTGCGCCGACTCGTGCATATGATCCACTCGCTCTCGTCTCTAGTCAATAGCTCTGGTCTAGACTGTGTGTGCGCTGCTGCGGTGCACGTGAAACTAACGTGAAATCAGACTTAATTTGCCTCATCTGAAAGCATATTTACACTGTCTGAATCGTTTCCTATCGCATGTACACTCACCTAAAGGATTATTAGGAACACCTGTTCAATTTCTCATTAATGCAATTATCTAATCAACCAATCACGTTGCTTCAATGCATTTAGGGGTGTGGTCCTGGTCAAGACAATCTCCAAAACTCCAAACTGAATGTCAGAATGGGAAAGAAAGGTGATTTAAGCAATTTTGAGTGTGGCATGGTTGTTGGTGCCAGACGGGCCGGTCTGAGTATTTCACAATCTGCTCAGTTACTGGGATTTTCACGCAAAACCATTTCTAGGGTTTACAAAGAATGGTGTGAAAAACATCCAGTATGCGGCAGTCCTGTGGGCGAAAATGCCTTGTTGATGCTAGAGGTCAGAGGAGAATGGGCCGATTGATTCAAGCTGATAGAAGAGCAACTTTGACTGAAATAACCACTCGTTACAACCGAGGTATGCAGCAAAGCATTTGTGAAGCCACAACACGCACAACCTTGGGGTGGATGGGCTACAACAGCAGAAGACCCCACCGGGTACCACTCATCTCCACTACAAATAGGAAAAAGTGGCTACAATTTGCACAAGCTCACCAAAATTGGACAGTTGAAGACTGGAAAAATGTTGCCTGGTCTGATGAGTCTCGATTTCTGTTGAGACATTCAGATGGTAGAGTCAGAATTTGGCGTAAACAGAATGAGAACATGGATCCATCATGCCTTGTTACCACTGTGCAGGCTGGTGTAATGGTGTGGGGGATGTTTTCTTGGCACACTTTAGGCCCCTTAGTGCCAATTGGGCATCGTTTAAATGCCACGGCCTACCTGAGCATTGTTTCTGACCATGTCCATCCCTTTATGACCACCATGTACCCATCGTCCGATGGCTACTTCCAGCAGGATAATGCACCATGTCACAAAGCTCGAATCATTTCAAATTGGTTTCTTTGAACATGACAATGAGTTTACTTTACTAAAATGGCCTCCACAGTCACCAGATCTTAACCCAATAGAGCATCTTTGGGATGTGGTGGAACGGGAGCTTCGTGCCCTGGATGTGCATCCCACAAATCTCCATCAACTGCAAGATGCTATCCTATCAATATGGGCCAACATTTCTAAAGAATGCTTTCAGCACCTTGTTGAATCAATGCCACGTAGAATTAAGGCAGTTCTGAAGGCAAAAGGGGGTCAAACACAGTATTCGTATGGTGTTCCTAATAATCCTTTAGGTGAGTGTATAGTGCGCTATGTGCCTTTCACCATGTAGAAATTAGTAAATGTGTGAACAGCTGACCGATTTCAGACGTAGCTTCAGGGTCTATTTATAATGCAGGGGGCGGGGCGCTTCAGATTCTAGAGAGCATTTGATTGGACAGAAGATTTGATGAGAAGGTGAAGTCTGCGATGATGTCATCAAAATCTGTGATTTTCATTTTAACGGAAGTGAGTGACTGTAAGTTTTGAATGCTTATATCTCCTAAATGCAAATTTTGTCATTATTTTGGAGCACACCAGCTTATTCCTGACCTTAAGGCTAACATAGGCATACTAAAAGCTATAAAACTTCTATTTTGATTTCAGTGGGCCTTTTAAAAGTTGTAGTTGGCTAGGCTGTCAATGGAGGGACAGGTCTTACGGGTTTGGAATGACATGAGGGTGCGTAAATAATGACAGACATTTTTGGGTGAATTATCTCTGTAAAATATTCATAAATTTTTTCTTTCCCCTAAATCCCATTGTTTTCCAATTAAGGCCAGACTGATGCTTTTTTTGCTGTTTTATTTTCGACTTCATCTGAGTTGTGCTGGTGTTGTGAGGCTTGATTTACTATTGTATGGTGTCAGTATGAGTGACTGAGGTGTTTGTGGATGGTTCAGGTATGTGCAGGTGTTTGGCAGGCTGCTTACTCACCAGATCCACATAAACCCTTCCCTGCTCTTCATCCACCGCATTAATATCCATCCCATTCCTGACTTCCACCCTACAGGTGAGGAAAACACACTTTTTAGTTTCCGAAGGTTTCAGTATTTTGTCATCCCATTTAATATCTCAATTATTTCTCTTGAAAAAATACCTCCGTAATCTTCACCGAAAAATGAAAATTCTGTCATCATTTACTCACCCTTTTGTCGTTCCAGACCTGTATGACATTCTTTCTTCTGTGGAACAAAAAAGAAGATACTTTGAAGAATGTTGGTAACCAAAACATTTTGGTGATCATTGACAAAAAAAATTAAGACATTTCTCAAATTATCTTCTTTTGTGCTTCACAGAAGGAAAAAAAGCATACAGGTTTGGAAAGAAATTAGCAAATGTGTGTAAATTATGACATTTTGGAAATGGAAGCTGTTTATTAACATTAATGCAATTGTTAAGCAGTTTTTTTAATTAATCTCACAATTATCGACATTTTAATCTAGGTTAATGTTTTTTAAAGGTATTTTACATATTTTGTTGAATATAAAGTATTGTTTGTTCATAACAGATGAATTAAGATTTATTTATACAACTTGAAATGTTAAAAATTTATTAAATTGTTTATGCATAAATTAACCGATTTAATAAATGCTGTAAAAAGTATTCTATATCAGATTCTTCCAAAATCATTTTATCTAAGCTATGACCTCATTTACAGTAGGCTATGTCAACTGTATTTAACTCAATTTGTTTTCTCCAAGGAAGTTGACACAACTGAGATCTAGTGAACTAAACAAGTGTAATACAATTTTTCCCTGGGTTTGTTTGTTTTCAGTGTGTCAGCTGTTTATCAGAGTGTATCAAGGCACGCATACAATATACACATCAGGAGTGCAGTAAGACACTTGAATATTATATAGAAATACAATATTAAAACTCTGGGCGTATTGTGTATCATGTTTGTCCATACGATTATATTTAGAATATGTGTGTATTTAGTGCTTGTGTAACTCTCAGTCAGATTGCCGTAGGTCTGACGGACAGTGTGTGTTTTGTTCTGGAACCTCCACAGATGATCAAAGGTGATTTCATGGTGAGACTTCTCTCTGTCACTCTCTCTCTCACACACACACACACACACACACACACACACACACACACACACACACACACACACACACACACACACACACACACACACACACACACACACACACACACACACACACACACACACACACACACACACACTGTCTGTATTACTGTCTTTGTGGGGACTCTCCATAGACATAATTTTTATACTGTACAAACTGGATATTCTATCCCCTTACATTAAACCATCCCCTAAACCTACTCATCACAGAATCATGTTCAAAACACTAGATTAAAAATATGTTTTGGCCTATTTATAAGTATTTTTTTAACTAGTGAGGACCAATAAAAAACCTACACACACACTGTGTGTACAGTTTTGGCTATACTTGTGAGGGCCAATTGTCCTCACTTATAGTGAAATATTTTGACAACCAACTAGTGAGGACATTTTACTGGTCCTCATTAACTTATAAATAGTCCAAAACTTGTTTTTTTTGCACTAATCTTATAAAAACTGCATACTGTATCATCTTCATTTCTTCTTTCTCTGCAGATTGCTTGTTATCATAAAAATGGTTCCGTGAAGGATCATGAGACAGTGTTTCGTGTGCAGTTTCACACCGGTGCTCTGTCTGGAGACCAACTTTCCTTGCAGAAAGAAGACCTTGATCATGCCAACAAAGGTACCAAAAGTGTTTGGTAGAATTATCGCCCAAAGATATTTGAAGATAAAAATCTAAGAAAGTATTTGCATTTGCAAAATAACAAACCAAATGACATTTATCTTGCATGTAGCACAACAAGTTTTCCAACAAAACATTACGATTCAAAAGACAAAATACTTTATATTAAGTCCAATGCAATTATTGTGTTCATGTTTAATTGCAAAATACGGGGTTACACTTTATTTTAAAGTGTCTTTGTTACACTGTAATTATACATTTAAGTACTGAGTAATATTAAGTGACTACATGTATTAGGGCTGTGCGATATTGAAGAAAAATGCGAAATGCGATATCCTTGTTAAATAATGCGATACGATATTGCTTTAAGTGTGTAAAATCTATTTCTTTCCCCAACTGATATCTTCAAGCATAACCGACTGTGTTTACATGAATACTCATCAGGACAGTCATTTTGACATAACTGTGTGTGTATTTGACAGTTCGAGTGTGTAACAAGACACAAAAAAAAGAACGGCTTTGTGCGCACGTTTCGGTGTGTGTGTCAGACAGCAGACAGCACGAGACTGCAAGGAGTTGTTTTTAGCAAGTTATTGCGTTTAATAACTCTTTTTAACGTCAAGCAAGTCACAAAAGTAACAGTCGTGTACCCAGTCTTTTCTCTGCTATATGCATCAACCTAAAACGTACACTTTTCACAATGTTGAAATAGCCTATTAAAATCATTCAGATATGATTTTAATATGCGATATGCATATTGCGATATGTACATTTGCGATATTGTGATAATTTCGATATATTGCACAGCCCTAACATGTATTACTATGGAGTTAGGGTTTGGTTTAGGGTTAGTTGCAAGTCATGCATAGTGAGCTTTTTACACTGTTAAAGACCTGGATTCCCATGCTAAACATGGACAAAGTTTTTAAAAAAAAGAAAAGTTGGATGAAAAAAAAAGTTGATGGAGTATTTCTGTGCCAAAAATACTCCTTCCGGTTTCTCATAAAGAATCCAACTACTAACATGGTCAAGACCAAAGAGCTGTCCAAAGACACTAGAGACAAAATTGTACACCTCCACAAGGCTGGAAAGGGCTACGGGGAAATTGCCAAGCAGCTTGGTGAAAAAAGGTCCACTGTTGGAGCAATCATTAGAAAATGGAAGAAACTAAACATGACTGTCAATCTCCCTCGGACTGGGGCTCCATGCAAGATCTCACCTCGTGGGGTCTCAATGATCCTAAGAAAGGTGAGAAATCAGCCCAGAACTACACGGGAGGAGCTGGTCAATGACCTGAAAAGAGCTGGGACCACCGTTTACAAGGTTACTGTTGGTAATACACTAAGACGTCATGGTTTGAAATCATGCATGGCACGGAAGGTTCCCCTGCTTAAACCAGCACATGTCAAGACCCGTCTTAAATTTGCCAATGACCATTTGGATGATCCAGAGGAGTCATGGGAGAAAGTCATGTGGTCAGATGAGACCAAAATAGGACTTTTTGGTCATAATTCCACTGAACGTGTTTGGAGGAAGAAGAATGATGAGTACCATCCCAAGAACACCATCCCTACTGTGAAGCATGGGGGTGGTAGCATCATGCTTTGGGGGTGTTTTTCTGCACATGGGACAGGGTGACTGCACTGTATTCAGGAGAGGATGACCGGGGCCATGTATTGCGAATTTTGGGGAACAACTTCCTTCCCTCAGTTAGAGCATTGAAGATGGGTCAAAGCTGGGTCTTCCAACATGACAATGACCCGAAGCACACAGCCAGGATAAACAAGGAGTGGCTCTGTAAGAAGCATATCAAGGTTCTGGCGTGGCCTAGCCAGTCTCCAGACCTAAACCCAATAGCGAATCTTTGGAGGGAGCTCAAACTCCGTGTTTCTCAGCGACAGGCCAGAAACCTGACTGATCTAGAGAAGATCTGTGTGGAGGAGTGGGCCAAAATCCCTCCTGCAGTGTGTGCAAACCTGGTGAAAAACTACAGGAAACGTTTGACCTCTGTAATTGCAAACAAAGGCTACTGTACCAAATATTAACATTGATTTTCTCAGGTGTTCAAATACTTATTTGCAGCTGTATCATACAAATAAATAGTTAAAAAATCATACATTGTGACATCTCGATTTTTTTTTTTTTTAGATTATGTCTCTCACAGTGGACATGCACCTACGATGACAATTTCAGACCCCTCCATGATTTCTAAGTGGGAGAACTTGCAAAATAGCAGGGTGTTAAAATACTTATTTTCCTCACTGTATATATGTATATATATATATATATATATATATATATATATATATATATATATATATGTATACAGTACTGTGCAAAACAACAGAGCTATGATCCACACAGAGATCTGATCTCACCATCATCGAGTCTGTCTGGGATTACATGAAGAAACAGAAAAAACTGAGACTAAATCCAGAAGAACTGTGGCAGCGTCTCCAAGACGCTTGAAGAAACCTTCCTGCAAAGCTCCCTAAAAAACTATGAGCAAGTGTCCCAAAACAAAAGCTGTTTTCAACGCAAAGGGTGGTCACACAAACTGATTTGATTTAGTTAATAGAAGTTAATTGATCAAAAAAATTAACAGTCTATTATGACATTATTTTTGAAAGCTTCCTGACTTTACAGCATTTTTACACAAGTGTCTAAGTACTGTAGCTTTGCAGGAAGGTTTCTTCAAGCGTCTTGGAGACGCTGCCACAGTTCTTCTGGATTTAGTCTCAGTTTTTTCTGTTTCTTCATGTAATCCCAGACAGACTCGATGATGGTGAGATCAGATCTCTGTGTGGATCATAGCTCTGTTGTCAGACTCATTCTGCATACAAAAATCTCACTGGAATGGATTATTACAAATAATGGCAAAATGAACGTTTGAAAATGTAAACTGATATTACCTACTGACACACAATTACAAAATGTATAAATAACTGGCTTAAAACCATTTTTGGGGGTGAAAATACTAACGTGCCTAAGACTTTTGCACAGTACTATATATATATATATATATAATATATTATTTCTGATTATGGCATAGCTTTCTGCCCACCCAATTAGGCTAATAAAGTAATGATTAAAAAAACACAAATGCTTGATCAAGAGCCCGGCCCGAGGATAGTGGCGGGTCAAGTTCGGGCTCGGGCAGAGAATTTAAACTCTAAACTGTATTCCATATTGTTTGGGGCCAACATATGTTTTTACTTCATTGTTTTGAACGCAGGTTGGTGTTTCCTGGTGTGTGAGTGGGTGCGTGACTCAGCATGTGAGCGTGCCCGAATGTTTTTGGTAAATAATGATAGGCAAGACGCATGGTGGCCCAATCAGATCTGAGAAACAGACAGCCATCTTCACTCTTTACACAAACACTCCTGTAATTTTGATCCTTACAAAATGGGAAACCTTACACAATCAAGACAACTGTAATGTGGATGGCCAGAAGCGAAAACGGTCACATGGCTGTGCTTACAAGCCTGCTTACAAGTCACAGATACATCAACTGTCATTGAACTCATGTGTGTTGATGATCCCACATTGCTGCGCGGCGTAGTTTTTTCCACCCCTTTCAATCCTTTCAGTCATCATTTGCTTTTGTCTCCATTCAAGACCCAAGATTCCCAGAAGACGGTGTGGTGGAGGTGCTCTTTTCAGAAATTGCGGATAGAGATCCATCCCTTGCTTCAGGTATCCTCACATTTCTCTGCAATGGAAGATGTTTTATAGGTCTTTGTGAATTTGTATGATCCAATATGGCTGGTTTGTTTCTTTATTTCAAGATTGTGTCTACTGGAGGAACAGTTCAGCCGTTGTCATTGAAAATGACCCTCTGGATTCACTACAGACTCAATGGGACTTAAGTGAAAATTTTACAGCAGCAGGTAACACTGGACATCTCAAGTTCTTCATAGGAATAGTCATCTTGAATAGAACTGTGTGGGTTTTCCAATGCCTGATTCTGATATCTAGCAAGCTATACATTTGTATATACAGGGGAGAAGAAAGGCATGTTGTCACAGATGTTTAAAAGTTTGGGGTCAGTATGAATTTTTTTTTTTAAAGAAATTAATACTTTTATTCAATAAGAATGCATTAAATTGTTCAAACGTGAAAGTAAAGACATTTATATTTTTAGAAAAAAATATATATTTCAAATAATTTGAACTTTTTATTCGTCAAAGAATCCTGAAAAAAAAATCACAGTTTCCACAAAAATATTAAGCAGCAGAAACGGTTTTAACATTGATTATAATAAGAAATGTTTCTTGAGTAGCAAATCAGCATATTAAAATTACAATGTATTTAAATGTATTACAAATGTATAAATTACATTAAAATAATTAAAATATTTTGTTTTGATCAAGTAAATGCAGCCTTGGTGAGCATAAGAGACTTCTTTCAAAAACAAACTGACCCCAGACTTTTGAAAGATAGTGTAATTCAGCAAATATATTGAAATATGAAATGCTTCATGAAGCTAAAATATGTTATTGGTAATTTAATTGCTTTTCAGAAATATTGAAACGGTAAAACAGTTATGAAGCACAAAAAAAGGCAGCATTTCAAATTATTTTTGTAGCCAACAGAACTTTTAAAATGTGACAACTTTCAGCCTTTTAAACACCTTCATGATTTACTGTTTTGGTTTACTGTGGTCACAGTAAAAACACTAAAAACAGATATTAGAATTTTAGTTTAAAGTACAGAATAAAAATATAATTATAATCTAAGAGGGATTTTGTACGAGAATATGACACAAGTAACCACTGTGTATTATATACATATAGCAGATGTGTGGTAAATTACTAAAATGAAATTCATTTACACAATAATAAACTAGTCCATTTATGGAAAAGTTCTGCTAATCAGCAAAGTGATTATGAATATTAGTCAAAAAAGCCCAAATATTGGACGATTATCACTAGTCTAGGGTAATTTAATATTTTTCACTACGTTTTTAAGTCTATGAGCTCATCATTGTGTGTGTGTGTCCGTGTGTGTGTCCGTGTGTCTGTGTGTGTCCGTGTGTCTGTGTGTGTCCGTGTGTGTGTGTGTGTGTGTGTGTGTGTGTGTGTGTCCGTGTGTGTGTCCAGGCTATGGTTTTAACTTTTGTGACATATTATATCTACTTTGTTTTCTGGAGTGTTTTTGGAGTTTCAAACGGACAAGTCTGTGTACACTTTACTATGTCTTTATTAACATACTACAAGCGCACTTAATCTGGTTTCGGATGAACTAATTCAGGACATAGTACATCATAGGTCACTTGTGGGGCTTCTGTGGTGAAACCATGGGATTGTGGGTATTTATTTTAGGAGAGGAAAACAAAAGCATGAATGCACATGTAAGCAGTGTTTATTTCAGGATGCAAAGAATAGTTTTCCGAGACACAAAGTCTCTGTAATGGTCTAGTAATTGTCAAGTTACGGTCTGCTACAGAACACACTCTTTAACTCTAATAAGCCTGGGCAATGTTCGCTGAGGTTAATTGGAACATATGAGACTGTGCGGGACTGTTCAGGGTGGGTGGAAAAGCTTAACCTCCTATACAATAATTGTAAAATTCTTGTATTTGACCCTAATCTAATCTTGTTTGGTCTAAGGCCTCCAGACCATAATGACTTGCCAGTTACCATAGTACAGCCACAGTGCTCCATCCTTGGCTGTTTCCCTTGAGGGTTTGTAATTACTGTAAATGTTAACGTTGCTGCACTAAATGAACTGTAGTAATAGAGAGCTGCTCAAAGTATATGATGTTTTGTCCAGAAGAGCGAGTCAGAATATCAAAGCAGTGGGATGGAGTTCAGACATAACAGACCCAAATGACTCGGTGTTATTCAAGGGCCAGCATGTAGGGTACAGTGGGCTAACATTTACTACCAGTTTTTAATTTAAGTTGTCTTCTACACAAAGAGAAATAAGGCAGAGAAGAAAATATGTTGAATTCCTACAAATGTTCAATGTGATTAACACTATATTGCCAAAAGTATTGGGTGTTCCAGTCACTTCCATGGCCACAGGTGTATAAAATCAAGCACCTAGACATGCAGACTGCTTCTACAAACATTTGGGAAAGAATGGGTCGCTCTCAGGAGCTCAGTGAATTCAAGCATGATACCGTGATAGGTTGCCACCTGTGCAATAAGTCCTTTTGTGGAATTTCCTCACTACTAAATATTCCACAGTCAACTGTTAGTGGTATTATAACAAAGTGGAAGCAATTGGGAACAACAGCGCAACTTTCTGCAGTCAATAGCTACAGACCTCCAAACTTCTTGTGGCCTTCAGATTAGCTCAAGAACAGTGCATAGAGAGCTTCAAGGAATGGGTTTCCAATGGCTGAGCAACTGCATCCAGGAGAATTGTACTTGCCGGACTTCATTGTGCTAAGTGTAAAGTTTAGTGGATGGGGGATTATGGTGTGGGGATGTTTTTCAGGGGTTGGGCTTGGCCCCTTAGTTCCAGTGAAAGGAACTCTTAATGCTTCATCATACCAAGACATTTTGGAAAATTTCATGCTCCCAACTTTGTGGGAACAGTTTGGGGATGGCCCCTTCCTGTTCCAACATGACTGCACACCAGTGCACAAAGCAAGGTCCTTAAAGACACGGATGAGCGAGTTTGGTGTGGAGGAACTTGACTCCTTCACAGAGTCCTGACCTCAAACCGATAGAACACTTTTTGGATGAATTAGTGCGGAGACTGCGAGCCAGACCTTCTCGTCCAACATCATGGCCTGACCTCACAAACGCGCTTCTAGAAGAATGGTCAAAAATTCCCATAAACACACTCCTAAACCTTGTGGAAAGCCTTCCCAGAAGAGTTGAAGCTGTTATAGCTGCAAAGGGTGGGCCAACTTCTTATTAAACCCTACGGATTAAGAATGGGATGTCAGTAAAGTTCATGTGCATGTAAAGGCAGGCATCCTAAAACTTTTGGCAATATAGTGTATCAATGACATCAAACACAATAGTATTTAATTAGCCTATTTAATGTGTTCCTTTCCGGTGCAATAAGGTGGTATGTAAAAAAAACAGTAAAAAACAAAAATTCATTCATACTAATAATATGTTAATAACAATATGTTAATACATTGTACAAATTGGACAATTTTATTTTATGGCATTAGAACAAAGTTTTGTTATTTTGGGAATAGTTTGTTACTTTAAAAGAGGAGAAAATTGATGATAACAGGGTTGACAATTTGAAATAAGCTTTTATTTCAGTATAAATCGTTTACTTTACAACGTCTATGACATTTATTTTTGAGGCAGGTAAATTTGCTAAGAAGTAACACCATTTTGCTAAGCATGTAGAAAATGAACGTTGCCTTGAAATATGAAAAAAAAAAAACAGTATTTAGCTTGTAAAAATCTCCTTTTTCCTCAAAAATAAAGAACATTTTAAGGCTAATAATTATGGGAAGTATATGGTAAACTACTCTTCAAAAGTTAGGGGTCTCTAAGATGTCTTAAAGGGATAGTTCACCCAAAAATGAAAATTCTGTCATCATGTACTCACCCTCAAGTTGTTCCAAACCTGTATGAGTTTCTTTGTTCTGCGCAACACAAAAGTAGATGGAGTGAAGAATGTTTGTAACCAAGCAGATAGAGCAACCATTGACTACCATAGTAGGGAAAAAATACTATGGTAGTCAATGGTTGCTCTATCTGCTTTGTTACAAACATTCTTCTAAAAATATTCTTATGTGTTCAGCAGAACAATGAAATTCATACAGGTTTGGAACAACTTGAGGGTGAGTAAATGATGACAGAATTTTCAGTTTTGAGTGAACTATCCCTTTAATGTTTTTGAAAAACACAAAAACGGGTAATACTTTCGTAAAATATTACAATTTAAATGAACTGTTTTCCATTTGAATATATTTAAATATGTAATTTATTCCTGTGATGACAGCTGAATTTTCAGCATCATTACTCCAGTCTTCAGTGTCACATGATCCTTCAGAAATCATTCTAAAATGCTGAATGCTAAAAATCTTCTCAAGAAACATTTATTATTATTATCAAAGTTGAAAACAGCTGTGCTGCTTATTTCAAATCATTTTTTTGTAACATTATACATGTATTTACTGTCAATTTAATGCATCCATGCAATCTTATTGACCTTTTGAGGGGTACATTATAGATTAAAATTAGCTGTGGCTGGCACATCTTACCCCACATTTCCCTACACAATATAGAATTTTGCAGAAGTAAATCCACTTCAGGGAGTGGACCATAGTGAGTGTTTAACTTTATGAAAATGAACTTTGTTCTCCTTGTCCAGTTAAAGTTCAGTGATCAGGGAACTATTAAGCTACACTTGTTATGGTGGCCCTTTGCGTTTGGCTGCACGGATTCTAGGGTTGTACATAGTAAAATGTAGGACTATGCACAAGAATTGGAAATTCCAGGGCCGGATATTTAAAGGCAGGGAGTTTCTGTTCACAACTGTAAAAAATCAATCCCAACAGTTTAATGCGTGCGTGTGTGTGTCATATGGGACTGAGTCTTGATGCACATCTGGTTGTGTGATTCCGTCCCAAGCAGCCGTGTAATTTAGAGATGCCTCATGGTTGGTGAACAAACAGCCTTTACAATTTACAATACATAAGCTCAAATATAGAATTACACATGCTCACAAACACACACTTGTATGTCTGTAATTACTGCCAGTCACAGCGACAAACAGTCTGAAGGAATGCTACTGCCAGCCGACCAAAGTTTCATACTGGTTTTTTTTGTTGTTTTTTTGCTCTCCTGTTATCTTTCTTTAGCTTTCTTTCAATCTTTCTTTCATCATTTTGTGTTTCTTTTCACCGTGGCACTCTTGTTCTTTAGTACATCAATACCTCCCTTATCTCTCTCTTTCGCTCTGTCTCTTTGCGCTCCGTCTCTCCACCCACACATAACTCCGCCCTTGTGTTTACATTCCCCACTCCATATTTGGAGGGCTCAAGGTCCTCCGAGCGTCCGTGCGCGCTCTACAACAAGCATATGTGTGTGTGTGTGTGTGTGTGTGTACAGCTGTATTCCAAGGAGCATTGGCTGGTTCAAGCGGAATAATGCTTCCCAAGCCAGGTTTTTCCCGTACACCCAGGAGGGGCACCTGAAAGGGGTTACCTGTGTGTGGAGGTGGAGGGAGAGAGAGAGAGACGTGGAGAGCGAGCAGCACTGTAAGAGGAGAGGGAGGAGGGAAAATAGGGGAAAGGGAGGAAAAAGATTGACTGAGAGAGAGAAAAAGAAGAAGAGGAAAGAAAAGGAGACCCAGGGGAGCTGTTATCACCTTATGGGAAAGAATGCAAGCTGCCTGTCTGTGTAAAACTGCATGAGGAGAGAAGAAGAGAAAAAAAAGAAACATGCAGGACAAAATGGGAACAGTCGCCTGCAGGATAAACACGGTCAGGACTGCTTGCCTTTTCCCCCCTTTCTCTATTGATTCAAGAAATATTGTTTTTCTTTTTTTTGTATATTGTAGAAACTCTCGTTTCACTTACGACTCTGTCAGATGTCTTTTTCTCTTGCTCTTTGTAATAGTCCATGGTCGAAGTCATCTGTTGTCCTCTCAGATACCTTTGGGGTCTGATTCGAGAGGATGTTTCTGGAAAGCATTAGGTTTGTGCCGCTCCGTGCATTTTTGAAGCGGTGCGAGGTGGTGGGATACATTTTCAACAGCAACACGGTTGATTTATTTTGTGAGCTGTTGAAAGCTCTTGTGATAAATGAATGCAGTTGTACTTCATTTATCAGGAAAGTCACTTTAGAGAGTTTTCGGGTTTGCTTTTGATGTAGTCTAAAAACACTTTAGTAAAACACGGGCAGAATATGTGACTAAGAAAGGAGTTTTTGTTAGATGCAAAGTCATTGAAAGTCAAAGTCAAGTATGAAGTGGATGCATTGGTCTGTTTGAGGCTTTTGAGATTGTTAGTTTTGATCAAGTAGTCTATTAAATATTTATTTTAGTTAATGATGAAGTTGATTTTCTGATAAAGTTTGTATGATAGTATGTCGACTATTGAATCGCAGTTGTTGTTGTGTGCGTGTGTGTGTGTGTGTGTGTGTGTGTGTGTGTGTGTGTGTGTGTGTGTGTGTGTGTGTGTGTGTGTGTGTGTGTGTGTGTGTGTGTGTGTGTGTGTGTGAGAGAGAGTTGCCAGCTGTGGCGTTTTATCATGCATGCCTGGTATTTGGATTTCAGCCTCTTGAGACTAGAGAAGCTTTACTGGTTTAGTTAAAAAGAGTGTTTTTCACCAGTTGACGTACTAACCAGTTTTACCATTGTCTGATCCGTCTAGGTTTCTTTAACTACTATATACTTTGTAACAGTGTATTTAATGTGTTCATGCTGTATTGTAAATACACAAATTTTTGAGGTGGGATGCAAGGAAGGGACAGGTTTGGTGGTCTGGTTGGGTTAAGAGGTTGGGTCAGCTGTGTAATCGCATAAATTAATTACAGATGTATTAACAGGTATTGTATTTTTAAATATAAGTTCAATGTAAAAACATATGTACACACTAAATTATTAATTTATATTTTAGGATTTTAATAGGATTATTCCTTTGGATATAGAAAATAAGCTCTGTGACCAGTTTATGATTCTTAAAAGATTTGTTCATGTAATCTTCACAACTGAACACAACTTTTATGAATTTTGAAGCCTAAATACAATCAGCAGAAGTAAAAAAGCTAAGCGGTCACATGACGTCAACTCTTTTAGTCTTCATTAAAAAAAAAAAAACTTTTCCATGAAAGTTTGAGTTGGAATAGTTTGCAAGAGTGCAATTATAAACGCAATAAGGCTGTGAAAGCGTACTAGTGAGTAAGCAAGTTTACTCATCTGATGCTAAATGTCTGTGTTTAGATGTGTTTGTTCTGCCTGCATGTGTGATGCTGCCTTCTGGCTTCATGTTAAACAGTAGATAAGTGTTATTAGTCATGATCAATGCTGCGAGAGTGTGTGAGTGTGTCTTGACACATGATGCTATCTGCTGCGATCTGTGTTCAGCTGCCGCTGGCTGACTGATTTGTCTTTGCTAGAACGCACACAATGGCCACACAAAGACATCTAGGTGCATTTGTGTGATGACTAAGGTGTCTGCAACTCGCTAAAGACGTGTTAACATCACCACTGTACCCCAGACTCTGACACAGAGAAGTGGGTGAAGATGAGTACGTCTGAAAAACATGTTTAAAATTATGTACATTCACATATCAGGTGACAAACATTTGGACGCCAAATGCAACTGAAAATCTCTAAAATCATATCTGTAGCCAAATTTTTTTGCTTTTGCATGTTGCATCATTTACCTTCATGCCGTTCCAAACCCGTAAGACTGTACAGGGTTGTGCGTAACACGTGAGAATGAATCTCATTGGTTATTGCGGAAGCTCAGACTTGCTGCGTAACACAAGGATGAGCCTTATTGGTTCTTGAGGAAGCTCAGACATGCTGCGTAACACACAATAATGAACCTCATTGGTTCTTGCTGAAGCCCAAACGTGCTGCGTAACACAAGAGAATGAATCTCATTGGTTCTTGCTGAAACCCAAACGTGCTGCGTGACACACGGGAATGAACCTCATTGGTTCTTGAGGAAGCTCAAACATGCTGCGTAACACACAAGAATGAACCTCATTGGTTCTTGCTGAAGCCCAAACGTGCTGCGTAACACACGAGAATTAATCTCATTGGTTCTTGCTGAAACCCAAACGTGCTGCGTAACACACGAGAATGAACCTCATTGGTTCTTGCTGAAGCCCAAACGTGCTGCGTAACACAAGAATTAACCTCATTGGTTCTTGCTGAAGCTCAAGCGTGCTGCGTAACACATGAGAATGAACCTCATTGGTTCTTGCTGAAGCCCAAACGTGCTGCGTAACACACGAGAATAAATCTCATTGGTTCTTGCTGAAGCCCAAACGTGCTGCGTAACACAAGAATGAACCTCATTGGTTCTTGCTGAAGCTCAAACGTGCTGCGTAACACACGAGAATGAATCTCATTGGTTCTTGCTGAAGCTCAAACGTGCTGTGTAACACATGAGAATGAACCTCATTGGTTCTTGCTGAAACCCAAACGTGCTGTGTAACACACGAGAATGAACCTCATTGGTTCTTGCTGAAGCCCAAACGTGCTGTGTAACACACGAGAATGAACCTCATTGGTTCTTGCTGAAGCCCAAACGTGTTGTGTAACATACGAGAATGAACCTCATTGGTTCTTGCTGAAGCTCAAACGTGCTGTGTAACACACGAAAATGAACCTCATTGGTTCTAGCTCAAGAACGCTGCATTCACAGTTAATGCGTTAACGCTTGACGGAGGGCGTGGCTAAAGCTTGGCGCTGATGCGACTGTCATAGTGACAATAGCCAATCACATTACTTGCCGCGTCTGCTCTTGGGTTGCTTGAACGCAATGGAGCACCGGTGGAGAGAGTCAGCAGCTTCAAGTTCCTCGGTGTCCACATCACAGAGGAACTCTCATGGTCCGTCCACACTGAGGCCGTTGTGAAGAAGGCTCATCAGCGCCTTTTCTTCCTGCGACGGCTGAGGAGGTTTGGAATGAACCGCCACATCCTCACACGCTTCTACACCTGCACCATAGAGAGCCTGCTGACTGGCTGCATCACCACCTGGTACGGCAACAGTACCGCCCGCAGCCGCAAGGCCCTGCAAAGGGTAGTGCGCACGGCCAGCTGCATCATCGGAGGTGAGCTTCCCTCCCTCCAGGACATTTACGCCAGGCGGTATGTGAAGAGAGCTCAGAGGATCATCAGAGACTCTAGCCACCCGAACCATGGGCTGCTCTCACTGCTGCCATCAGGCAGACGGTACCGCAGCATCAGAACACGCACCAGCCGACTCCAGAACAGCTTCTTCCCACAAGCAATCAGACTACTTAACTCTTGATCCATCAGGATCATAACACACACTGGACAGAATATCACTCAGCACAACCCACTGTAGATACACACACATTATATACACATTTATTTATCATACAGCATCTATTGCACTTTGGACTTCAATTTGTGAACATATTGTATACTGTACATTGTATATTATTACTATAGCTTAATGTATACTGTTATTGTTTAATGTATGTTTAGTGTATATTGTTTTTAAGTATATGTATATTGTAAGTATGTGTATATTGTTTAAAGCTGTGAGAACTACACTCACATTGTGTAAATTATTTATTGTTTATTGTAGTGTATACTGTGCTGTGAGTAATTGTGTGCGCATCAGATGTGTAATCTGTTGTTGCTTAAATGTTGTACATGTCATGTCATGACTACTATGTTGCTCGGAACTGCACCTAAGAATTTCACCTACTGTTGCACTTGTGCATATGTAGAGTGACAAATAAAGTGATTTGATTTGATTTGATTTGACGCAATTGGCTAGCGTCTGCTCTAGGGTATAAACATAGGACGATCTGATTGGATGACGCCTGCATTGGCGCTTGAAAAGTTAAGAAATCTTCAACTTCTGCCACTTGCAACGAGAGTGAAGCGACGGAACCCACAATTCAGTTCGGCAACGCGTTACAAAGTAAATGAGAAGTGTTAATGTCGACGCCCCGTGTGAATGCAGCGTAAGGGACATTTTTTTTTTAGATAAAAACTGAAAGAGTTGTTAGAAGCTTAATGATGGTGACGTTGAAGTCATGGGACTGTGGTGTAGTTCTTTTATAGCCTACCTTTAGCGTTTTACTTCTGTCTATTGTATTTAGGCTTTAAAATGTATAAAAACTGTTCATTTCTGAAAATTATCTTGAATATGTAAGTAGCATAAACTTTTGTTAATCACAGAGCTTATTTTTTTTCGTTAATTCAAAAGCCTATGGTAAAATCCTATTGGGTTTTTGTCGAGGGAACCGGTGTGATGCTAACTTCTGGGTTGGTCTACAAATTTACATCATTCTTGTACTGATTCTTTTTGTTCTTTCTTCCACAGCCAAGCCAAATGAAGGCGCCCTTTCTCTGAGCAGTGACTCTGGACTCTCCAGCTCCTCCCTGTGGACTGGAGGACAAGCCTCTGGGCTCGCAATCAGCTACAGCTCTGAGGAGCATACCCAGCTCCACAGAGTTATTCCTGGGCTCAGAATGGAGGAGGAACAACCTTCTCTAGGCATCCCGAGACATGACCCTATAGCCAGTCAAGCTGCATTTAATCATTCCATGCATTTAAATGGTGAATCTATGTTCATAGAGCGAGAGACGGACATTATAGATGATGACGACGTCACCATCCCTAATATCGCCATTGCTGCTGTTTCAGACTCTAAAGGCACACTGTCTTCAAAGGAAGTGTATGGTTTGTCTTCAGGTGAATGCCAGAACACCATCCAATCAGATGACTGTCAAAGTGAAGCGCCTACTGCCATATTTGGGAATGATGCGAGTTCCTCAAGCACACTCATACACTCTACAGTACCTACTAGATATCAGACGCATATATGGGTGAAACAACAGCAGACGGTGTCACAGTCCACCTCTTACACACACACTCCATCAGACAGACTGGAACACAAGGAGGAGATGGAGCTCCACAGAGGTGCAAGCAAACCTTCATTACCAGACAACGGCTTTCCAGAGGCACAGTCAGAGCCAGACAAGGACGATGAGTTTGCAACTCTCGCTTTGGATATAGATCAATCAATCGAACAGCTCAATCAGCTGATTCTGGACCTTGACCCTGACTTTGAGCCAATCCCCACACAGGCAAGGAGTCACATGACCCGCTCAGCCTCCCTTCACACCAATGGAAAGATGCACTCAGGTGGAAGGGCCAAATCAAGTAAGAGCAAATCCTGATAAATTCACTTATCCTAAATCCATTTATTGACTGACCAGCAGTCCACCACAAAAAGTTCTAGTTATATTTTAGCTTGCTGACATGGTTAGATGTATCACAACAGTCACTTTCGACGTCCAGTGTAGACACTCTGTTCAATATATTAGTTTTTTCTAAACATAAAACCCATAGCATGCTGTCAGTTTATTTCAATTACTTTGATTTTAATCAAAATAAATGCTCATCATTGCATTGTTATGGTTGTAAAAGCAATTCAATACCAAATTCAAAAGTAACTAAAAAGATATCAAAGCGCTTTATTTTATTTACCCTACAGTTCAAAAGAAGGGGATCAGTAAGATATTTTTCTAGCCTAGACGCACCCAAGCGGTAGCAAATCTAATCTGCCGCGAGTGTAGTCTAGCAACTCTCGGTAGACCTGCAAGCTGGAAAAACCAAACTCTGGTCAGGCCAATCACATCGTGTATAGAGTCGGTGGGCGGGCTTAACATAATGACGGCACGTCACGGCAGTGGTTCCGTGTGCTACTCGTAAACAAAGAAGCAGTCTTTCGAATCGGCTTTGGCCGTGACTCTGGAAGACTTTGAGTTTTTCTTTGAGAAAAGAACAAAGAACGGCACTGAAGTCATTCTTAAGAAAGGAAGATGTGTTTGGAGTTTTGCCGACCGGATACAGCGAACGTTTAATCTATCAACTAGCTTCACGTCACGTTGCTCTCTGGTTGGTTGTAGCGCTATCCAATTGCGTGCAGAGGGAATTTGAAAGACAACCGTTTGTCCCGCCCCTCGGATTGAGCCCTGTCAATGGTGAGTTCCCAGACCCAACATCTTGATGTGGGTCTGGCTTGTCAGGCTAACATTTTTCATTAAATTGATCAAAAGTGACCGTAAGCACATTTAAAATGTTACAAAATAATTGTATTTAAAATAAATGCTATCTTGAACATGATTAATCAAAGAAACATGAGAAAAGCAGCAACTGTTTTCAACATTGATAATAATAAGAAATGTTTTTTGAGCGTCAAATCAGCAAATTAGAATGATTTCTGGAGGATCACTTGACACTGAAGACTGGAGTAATGATGCTGAAAACTTTAAATTAAAATACAATAAAAACAGTTATATTGTGAAATAATAGTATAATCAAATAAAAACAGCCTTGGTGAGCATAATAGACTCAGAAGTTTTGAACGGTAGTGTGTATGTTTATGACCATCACATTTCAAATACACATTTTGTTGCTTTAAGTGGCATCTTTGCCTTGTTCACTGGTTAATTTCTGAGCTTGCAGTCTAGTGACTTTGAATTGATGTTTCCATTGAGGTTTTTGTTGGCAGGGGCTTAATTTATGTTAATAAATGCACACAAGTAACATACAATGGTTCTCTATGTGCAGCTCCTGACAGGTTTTTCTAAAGAAAATAAAGTCCTGCCTTTCATTTCAGTGAGTATGTGTGCGTGTGTGTAAGTGTGACTGTGTTTGAATATATAAACATCCAGGTATGGAGTGCTTATATCGTGTAAATGTGAGCTGAGCTGCCTTTTTGTTTAAAATTTGACATCATTCTAGTGGTGTAATAACACTGCCCTTGACAACTATTTAGTGATTTCCTAATAATGTTATATTGACTGCTGCTCTTTACCAGACACATCTGTGATGCAAGATGCAACTCAATACTCTGGCTCCTTTGACCTCAGCAGACTGAACAAGTCTAGTTGCTTTTGAAGTGTGTCCCCTGCCTTGCATGTGTCCCCTGTCTACTCTTTTATAAGATCCTTTCGGCAGGATCAGCCCATGTCAGAGCAGCTCTGGCACCTGGAATAGAGAGTCCTTTAGTTGAGTGGTGAATTCATCCTGTTAAACAGAAATCTATGCAGAGTGTTACTACTGTAGTATGTCACCAGATATATGCCCTGTGGTATGTGTGGGTGTGTGTGTGTGTATGTGTGTTTGAATACACATGGTGTAAGGGCTGAAGAATGCTTTTGAAGTGAGCGTCTCTTGACACACAAAACATTATGTCTTTCCCCATCGCTGAGTATTGAGGAATTTTGAAAGTGATAGTTAACAGAGCCTGTACTGTTGGCCATTTGTAATCAATTATTACCATTGCTGCCTCCCAATCCCAATTCGCCTACTTATACTACATCCTAAAAGTATGTACTCTTTTTGTGAGGAAAAAGTAGATACTTTTGAGTGTGTGTGTGTGTAGCAGAATAGTTGGCAAGCTTTGGGACATGCTACTTCGTCATCTTTAACGGACAGCTCTGTCGCTAGCTATGTGCATCCCGTCATCGTTTAGACTGCCCCGTCAATCGTGTTGTCACAGTTAAAACCCTCCACATTCAATTTAATTTCCTACCATATAGGTGAGAATTGTTGTAGCACGTTGGTTGTGGGTATTGCATGCGATGAGATTCCCCTCATGTGTTTGCAATTTGATGATGTGTTTAAAAGTTAATGGCCAAACATATCATTACAAAAGTCGTCAATACTGTTGCATTTTAAATATAATGTGGATAAATACAGGTATATATCTTTTCGTCGGGTAGGATGGATACTGATAATTGTTCACTCAAACCACTTTATCTAAACCTCTAACCGCTGGACTCGCACATCCGTCATGTTTGTAGTTTGTAGTTTTATTCGCTTTTGTAGTTCTAATCGAATCCTCGTCCAACACGCGGTGGGTTGTGGGCAATATCAGCCATTAGAGTGTGCACCGATCTCCACTTCGAATTCTAACGGGAAATAGCAGACCACCCGGGTATCTTTGGAATACACATTACAACATACAACGATTTGGGACGTACTAATTCTATTTTTCAAATACTATTTAGGATGGATACTATGCCAATTTGGATTCACCACATGTTTTTACGTTTTTTATTTTTTATTATTTAAACCTGAAAATAATCAAAAAGTCAAGTCAACTTCATTTATATAGCACTTTTAACAATGCAGATTGTTTCAAAGCAGCTTCACAGTGTTAAACAGGAAAAAAATGCAACAGAATTTTATTCAGCCGTATATAGCCGTTCTGGAGAAAACGGTGATGTCATCAGTTCATTTCAATTATCATACAGTGACAATGTGGGCTTTAGATCAGTAATTAGATCAGTATTTTAGTTTGTATGGTTAATTTAGTTTAATAATTAGATTTATTTGGATATTTAGTTGAAAAATTTAGTGGCCCCAACTGAGCAAGCCAAGCCAGAGTCGACAGTGGCAAGGAAACCAAAACCCCATCAGGTGACCTAATGGAGAAAACCTTGGGAGAAACCAGGCTTAGTCGGGGTGCCAGTTCTCCTCTGGCCAATTAACAAACAGCGTATGATTATTATTCTGACAACTTTACATGTCAGAGGTCATAATAGATCAGAATATTCGAAAGATCGAAGGCAACACGCCGGAGACGGGTTTATTGAGGATGATGTGTCGATTAAATAATTATTAAATAGGAATAATCAAAATATCGGAGTTAACACGCCGGAGACGGGTTTATTAAGGAGGCCGTATTGATGAAACAATTATTAAAGTGCAATATTCGAGGCAACACGGCGGAGACGGGTTTTATTGAGGATGACACATCGTTTTAACAATTATTAAATAGGAATATTCGAACAATCGGAGTCATCACGCCGGAGACGGGTTTATTGAGGATGACATATCGTTTAACAATTATTAAATAGGAAAAAGTATAGGATTAAAAAAAATTAATAACCAAGAAATGTTATGTAAAACCCATAGACTGTAAAACAATATGGACGTAGTGTCCATGACGTCACCCATAGGATTCTGAAGAGCCGCTTTGAAGCGTAAAGTAGGGTCGAGCTTGCCGTTGCCATCTTGGCAGCGCGTCATCGCGCATCACTCCCGGATAACAGAAAATGGGCAAAGAGGCGGGACGTGGCTGGAGCTGAGGTGACGCCATGACTAACAGACAGCAGACAAATGGCAATCCACCTGTCACTCAAAGTGGCCACTCCCTTAATTATGCAGAACTTTAAGGCTTTATATAATGTAAACGAATGAGTTATAAAAAAAATCACCCCGTTCACAGTTGTCATGAAGGGCAAAATTAGCCATATAGACCAAAACCACAATTTGTACCAGGCTGTAAACTTGTTTTTTTCTGCTATAAAGTTGGGCATTTTAACATGAGCTCAATGAGATTCTGCTCCCTTCTGGAGCCTGTCTCTAGTGGCCAGTCGATGAATTGCAGTTTAAGTCACTTCCGTATTGGCTTCAAGATAAACTGTGGGAAGTTGGCCCTGTCCCAAATGGCACCCTAAACCCTCACGGACTTTCACAACGTAATGCTGCTTTGACTGCCAGGTAGAAGTCCTCTGCGTAGCTCACAAACTTGCAGGCTCAGCTGAAGTGCGCATCGAGGGCGCATGGCAGCCGCAAAGGGGGCGTTCACGAGCACCCTTCGTTAAGCTTAATGACGAATGGGACACCCTACGGTCTCGTGGACTTAACGGACACGCACACGCAGACATTGTAAGTCCACAAGACCGAAAGTGCACACGAAGGGTGCCAAGCCAAAGCGTCTCGATCGCCCCCCAGGTGAATGGGTGCAGTATATGTCATAAACCCCGCCCTCTCCATGAAGTGTAATGGGACATAGACAAACTAAATAATAAAATTACACTTCAAATACATTTTTTCCAAAGATGGTTTCTGTCATTTTAGGCTGTTTTTATCACGCTGATTTAAGTTAAAATGTTCGTTCTTTAAATAAGTTTTTTAGTTTTAGTTAGTTATTTGATGCTATAAAAACGGGACATCATGATTGACAGCTGAGATTGGCAGCTTCTCTAAATGAAGTCGTCGCTGAGGCACCAAGGGACATTTTTCGGGAACTTCTGGAGGAGATTGGAGATTTAAATTTAATCTCTACATTTCCACATCTGTTTATTTCACAATAAGTTGTTGATTAGGCGGGAGTGTGGGCGGGACCTTGATATTGCGGCTCAACTTCGTGCTCACTACTGCACAGACTCGGCTCCAAGTTTCTACTGTGCAAACTCGAGACCCAAGATGTCAGCGCCATATTTGAACACTGGCAGCTTCAGTTACGTCAACTGAAGAAAGTAAAGGCACGTCGTCCATCTTTAATTTAATTTTGTCTCTGTGTAAAACAAATAAGAATTTTTAAGATGTTGGACTGTCACTTATCAAACAAGTGCTTCCACTGAAGCTCAAGATGCACTCTGGATTTCAAATAATTTTGGAGAAGATGATTCATTAAGTTTCTTTTTCATGCAGCTTTCATTTGGTGCTGTTATTAAAGCAAAAGACAGATTTATAAATGTTTACTTATTTATTTTAATATTTATTACATTTGTATTTAATACTTGTATGTATTTTATAACAGCCCTGAAGGAAATGGCTCTTGTTTATGTAAGGTCATAAACTTCTCCTCATGGATCTTATCAAAACAAGCATTGTATAATAACATGCTATTTTAGGTCATGGTGTTTGAAATGCTTTAACTTTGTTTGATGTTAGAAAATCATGAATAAGAGTGAGATTTCAGGGCTGAATACTTGTCACTTGTCACAGTCAAATGTGAACTGCCATTCAGTGAATATCAATTGCGAATGCCTTCTAAATAACTCTTTCTTTCTGTGTGTCTCTCTTTCTCTGTACAGGTTGGAGACAGAAACAGCTCAGTGATGTCTCTGAATACTCTGTGTTGCGGAGTCCGGGTGGCGATCGAATCCAGAACATCCAGAGATTCGGCTTTGACACACCAACTTTGGTATAAATATACACATTTATACCTGCACAATTACTTCATAAATATATATCCACAAAACGTAAACATTACACATTTTAACTGGAGACTAGTGCAATTGAATCGCTCACCAACCCTGTGCAAACTTCTGCCCAGTCAACTAAAATACAAGTTAAACTTGTATTGAACCCAGAACAATCCTACAACAATGCCTTGTGTGTTTTTGTCTGTTCCAGAGAAGTCTATATCACACTGACGCTGTTGACTTTGGTGACCTCCCTCCAGCCCAAGTTGACAGCCCACTGTGGGTGGGTCTTAATCAAGTTCCGCCCACACCGGCATTTCCTGTGACACCCCCCACTCCATATGGTAAGGCTGACAGTGTTTGATGTTTGTTATGTGAGTTTGTTAGGCATGTGAAGACTTTCACAGCCTTATTACCCTCTGCTCTTGTGATCTATTTTAATATGGTCTTTTTAAAGACATCATAGCACCCTTGTGTGGTCACTGTTGAAAAAAATGCCATGGTATTTAGACATATAGTACTATAATGATACCTTCACCACAGTATTCTTTGAAATACTGTATCATGGTATATGATTATGGTAATACAATGTAAACATTACTATGGTATATATCACATCATATTACCTCATAATTAAAATAGAATAGTGCTTTCCAGCAGATAAGTAAAAAAAATAAACATTTACATGCACAGACACATTAAAACCTGTTAACTGCTCAGATGTAAAAGCCATACTAAAAAGATTCACCTTCAAATGCAATTTAAAAGCATCCACTGTTGGAGAAAATTTCATATGCAATAAAAGAGTATTCCATAATCAGGGAGCAACAACAGAAAAAGCCATATCACCGTTTTGATTTTAATCCAGTTATGAATAAAGAGCACCGTCTAGTTAGATTTTCTCAATTTTCTAGCATTTTGTTGAAAAAACAAAAGGTCAGCAGTATATTGTGTAAAACTTAAAACACACACAAAAAAATAGAATCTTAAACTGCACTAAATTTAATAGGCAAACGGTGTAATGATGCTAAAAATAGAGCAATATCCATCTTCTGTGTACAGGTCAGAAGCCTGGCTTCTGCAGTCTGCACGAATTGGAGACAGGTTAATTGGTACTGAGAAATACCTGTATAAATTAATTAATATGTGATGAGACAAATGCATGAATGACGGTATCCAAGTCTTTAGAAATAATCGATTTCAATTTGGAGATTAGTCGGTAGAGGCCAGCCTTAACAACAGTGGTAACCTGCTCATCAAGTACCAATGGAAGAGTCCAGAATAACACCCAGGTTCTATAACACGATCAGAAATGCTTGGCGAAATAGATCCTAGCCTACTTATAGTCTCCTTGGTGGCAGAAGGAGATCCAAAAACAACACACTCTGTCTTATTAGTGTAAAGGCCTCTGCACACTGAGTCCGAAATTCGCATGCAAAATTTTCGCACGTCAAAAAATAAATTCGACCTCACTTTATGTCAATCACACTTGCACACTGCCTCCGAAACGTTCGTTCGTCAAAAAAAATTCGGAACAGTTTGATTTTCTTTTCTCTTTGAATCGGTCTGGATAATCCCACAGCTCCTTGATAAGGAGGTGGAACTCTCCTTCCTCTCTACGCAATCACAGGAGTGGATGGACCCAATATTTCCTCTTTCTTTTTCTCTTTTTAAGAGACAGGACAAAAAAAAATCATCCTCACTACTTGAAGACGGCATTTTATATTGTTTTGCGTTTTTTTTCGTAATGCATCGGACTCCGTGTGCAAGGTCTCTGTGCATGACAAATTTTTTGGATCACGAATACGGAAAAACGCATGCGAAAATGTCGGACTCAGTGTGCAAAGGCCTTTAAGATGGAGAAAATGACTGGCAACCAGGCAAAAACCGTTACAAAAAAAGCAAACGCAAAACAATACAAAATGGCGTCTTCAAGTAGTGAGGATGATTTTTTTGGTCCTCTATCTCCTTAAAAAGAGAAAAAGAAAGGAAATATTGGGTCCATCCACTCCTGCGATCGCGTAGAGAGGAAAGAGAGTTCCACCTCTTAGTTTGATGCTTTGCTATCGATACTGGAGCCACATATTTAAAAGAAGACCACCAATTTCCGTGAATCAATTGATCCTGAACAGAGACAGGCAGTATGTCTAAGGTATGGATCCGCACGCGCGCGCACACACACACACACGGTTTACAGGGACTTGGTGTGTTATAATTATAGATGTGATATAATAATATTTGTAGTATTTTTGATACAATAATATTTGTATATATAATTGTAGGTATCTGAGCAGTGACGATTTATTCACCACCATTGCCAGCAGTTTTAGTTTGGGCATAGTTTGGGCGTAGATGGGAAAAATGGATGCGAAAAACGCAGGAAATCGAACCTGTTCCGAATTTTTTTTGACGGACGTTTCGGAGGCAGTGTGCAAGCGTGATTGTCATAACGTGAGGTCGAATTTATTTCTTGACGTGCGAAAATTTCGCATGCGAATTTCTGACTTCATTAATTTTCTAAATAATGAATTGGTTTGAGTAGAGCCAACTCAAATTAAACAAATTAATTTTATGAGTATTTAGAACTTTCTCAAAACTGACAGATTTGAAGTAATCTGAATTGTTTCATTGTTTTGGTTTTATGAACCTATTTTTTTTTTTAGACTAACTTAAATTTAACTGAAACTGGACTGGGATTTCTATTTCCCAGCATCCTTTGCCATGACGCCAAAATTAAGTGTTATATTACGTTCGTTTTTTTGTGCAAGTTTAATGTTAAGTGAGAGATTTAGTAGTGTTCAATGTTTTATGATAGTTTAGAAGAGTTTTTGTTATGTTGGGGTTTTTTTTGTAGGGTTACCAGCTAGTAAAGTTTCTACTACTAAATATTTGAGATTACATGATATTTTTAAGTTAAATGTATGAATTGGCTTATTCAAATAGTTCAGGTTCATAGCAATTAAAATATATGATTACAAAATAAAAATCTGCAATTTCTGCTTGCTTACAACTGAATGTCTCAATTGTTTGAGTTTTGCCAACTTTTTGGGGTTTACAGTGTAAGCAATGCACTAGTGAACAAAACATTTGAGACCCACTTGGATCGCTGTGTAACATCAACATATAAATGATACAAAATGTTGTATTTATGGAAATTGAGCCTAATGGACATGTATATAATGAAAATATATATGGTCCAAGAATAGAACTCTGTGGCACAACACTACTTAATCTGCTTAATTGTCACTTTCTCCACACAGTGAAGAGTACACATGACTTCATCCATTCAAGACCTGTTTCTCAAACCAGTAGAAACTACATGAGCTCTCCAATATGGCAAGGTAATCAGCTTCCATAGTGGCTACATCCTTATGCTACTTCCTTTAATTGCTACTTTAGCAAAATCATGTCTGCATCTACATGAGAGGATGAGAAAGTTTTGTGTATGTCTTTGGTCAATCCAGTCAAGGAAAGCATTCAACTGTATTTGTGACCTTTAAAAACGCTCCCCTGTAGCAAAGTTTTTCTTGCTGCTGTCATAAAATCTGTGCTGCTCAAAATAACTCTGCTACAGGATGTGGCCCTCTGGGTCAGGATGCATACTTCCTGTAACCTGGCGTTTCAGTGCTTTGGGAACTTGGAACTGGGTGCTTTGAATTAATCCTGAATTATACTTCACTTTTGACGCGAATGCTTACAGTATGCATACGGGTAAACGCACAGCCTTTGTACATTGTTATGAAAGTCTGTTGGGCACAAACACAGATGCTCTCGACACGTGCACTAGAAAGTTTCATCCTTGTCTGTTGTTTGCACTACTTATCTCCAGAAGTTAGTGATAAAAATGTATTTGTACAAATTTAAACTAGAGTTACAGGCAGCTATCTCTTCTCCCCTCACACAATACCTTGTTTAGCATCTATTGTTCTTGCAATCTCTTGTAGCTTGTTGTTGTTTTGTCTCATCTTTTTCTTTTTTCACTTTGAAACAAATCCCCGGGTTAGTGTTGCCACCTTTGTCGACCAACTAATTAGCAAAAACAAACAAACAAGGTGCATATTTGAGCTAAGTGTAAACCGGAATAAGTTGGCAAAACTCAAAAAATTGAGGCAATCTGTTGCCTCAAATTATTGTGTTAAGAAATGTAAAGTTTAAGTAAGCAGAACTTGCAGATTTTTATTTTGTATTCATACATTTGAATTGCTCTGAACTTGAAATATTTGAGTAAGTTAATTCATACATTTGACTTAAAAATATCATCAAATTTTTAGTAGTGGAGACTTGACCGGCTTTAACTAGCTAATTCAATAAATGCCACCTTGCTTATTGGTTACACCAGGGGTCTCCAAACTCTGTCCTGGAGGGCCACTGTCCTGCAGAGTTTAGCTCCAACCCCAAATAAACACACCTGAACCAGCTAATCACTATCTTACTAGGCCCAAGTAAGACACTGATTAGCTGGTTCAGGTGTGTTTAATTGGGGTAAGAGCTAAATTCTGCAGAACAGTGGCCCTCCAGGACCTAGTTTGGAGACCCCTGGGTTACACAATGCTTTGGTAGCATTAGCATAGCACTTGCTGAATGAGGACAGCAATACAATACATTTAACATATACCAGTCCTTCCAGAAATATGCGGCTTTTTTGTGATTGTTGCGGGCAAAAATCCTTGATTATGCGGCATGTTTTCTTAAAAAATGCGATGAAAAATGCGTGAAAATGCAGGATATTTATGCAATTTTATGCGATGAAATTGCGGGAACTTGCAAAAACTGCGGTTTGATGAGAAAAAAAGCACTACATCACAGAAAGTGCTGGGAATATTTAAGTTCCCATCTTGTTTTATTGAAGACCTTAATAAACACATGGCTCAAATTTACAAAACATTGAGTCAAACAAGTTCTGTAGCTTTACAAAAGGAATATGCTACAACTTGAAAAATGAATAAATAACTTCCTGTTTTACAGAGGTAGCTATACAAAACATTTGAGTGCGTCCAATGCACAAAGTGCAATCTCTTAAAGGGTTAGTTCATCCAAAAATTTAAATTCTTTCATTAATGACGTCCCCTCATGTCGTTGAACAAGACCTCCGTTTGTCTTCGGAACACAAATGAAGATATTTTAGTTGAATTCCGATTGGCTCAGAAAGGCCTCCATTGGCACAATGTACACTCTCAAGACCCATAAAAGGTACTAAAGACGTCGTTACAAAATCCATCTCACTACAGTGGTTCTGCAATAACTTTATGAAGCGACGATAATAGTTATTGTGCGCAAAAAAAAAACGAAATAACGACTTATATAGTGATGACCGATTTCAAAACACAGCATCATGATGCTATGAATCAGCGAGTCGATTCATGATTCGGATCGCGTGTCAAACTGCTGAAATACGTGACTTTGGCGATCCAAACCGCTGAATCGACTCATTGATTCATAACTCTTCAAAGCTTCATGATGCTGTGTTTTGAAATCGGTCAACACACCGGGAAACTGCTTTGCGCGGTCTTTTGCTTTTATTTTTGTTGGCAAATGGGAATTTGCGTGCTTCATCATGGTTTCACCGATATCTATGGTTTCACCACGGGGTTTGTAGGTTTTCGATGACGTATTTGTCGGGTAATTACGTCACTTCAAAACGTTCCCATGGCAATAGGCGGAAATGGCGGCTCTTGTGTGAAGTAAACAAACATTTTTCAACTTTCTGCTAATATATATATATATGACTTTTTTGCAACGAAAATGCGGGGATTATGAAGTCATGCTAGCCCCACATATTTTTTCACGCGGAAATAGGCAATTTATGCGGCGAAAGTGCAGCGTATTTGAAAAAATGCGGCCTCCGCATAAATATGCGGACTTTGGCTGATTATGCGTTAAATCACGCGATCGCATAATCGCGTTTTTCTGGAGGGACTGATATACCTGTTCTCAAACTAATCTCATACTCAACTCGCCACTATGACGGTAATCGTACAAAAACTCGCACACAAAAAAACCTAATATAACACTTAATTTTGTAATTTACAGTCCCTTTTGAGTGTCATGGCAAAGCATGCTGGGAAATAGAAAACCCAACCCAGTTTCGGTTAAATTTAAATTAGTCTAAATGAAAAGAAACAAGTTCATAAAACTCAAAACAATTAAACAATTGTCAGTTTTGTGAACTTGAAAGAAAAAGAAAGTTTGAAATACTCATAAAAGTTCATTTGTATAATAAAATAAGTTTATTTGTTTAATTTGATTTGCCTCTACTCAAACCAATGAATTATTTTGAGAGTTAGGGTTTACAGTGAGTCGTTGATGACGAAATGTGTACTCAGTGTAGACATACCGTAGCATACACTTACACTAATGCCCAAAGTATCTTTTAGTTTTTATACGCACAAACAAACAAATCATTCCATCGGTCAGTTATGTAACTTTTAATAAGGGAAATACTATTGCCTGATTACATCTTAATGAGGAGGAACAGGAAAACACAGGAATAAAGATAGATTGAAAGAGCAATGGAGACTGAAAAGACTATTTTATTTGTGGATTTGTGTTGGGACTTTTATATAAATATATTTTACTTTTTACCATATAAATAACATTGATAGATATAAATCAATAAATAGAAATCAATTTACAATTAAATAATAAATAATCTTTTTACAATTAATTAATAAATAGTCAGATTACCTGTTTTATAGTCCAATTTTGGTCATTACAAGTTTTCTTTGTATTAAAAAAAAAAAAAAAAAAACTTGTTTCATTATACAATGTTTAACACATCCGGCCTTCAGCAAGTTGGCCCAGAGGACGGAGGATGTTGCTTATTTTAATTTCCTGATGTGGGAAGATTTTTTTAGGTTATGTAACTTCAGTCCATCTATGTTTTAGTGTCTAAATAAACAGGAGAAAATAGAAGCTCTCACAGCCAAACTCTCACTGACAGACAAATGCAAATATTTACACAGACGTTTGAGGGGGAAGGAAAAAGCACTGCCCCTTTAAATGGATTTATTTGCTACAGTGGCTGAGGTCACATTAGGGCCGTTGCAGTCTGATAAAGGAGGAACAGGAAAAGTATTTTTCACTTCAACAACAATCTGAATATGATTTTTTTTTTCTTAGTAATTCAATTTAGATTAGGTTAAATTTAGCTGTGAATTTTGTACATGATTTAAAGGTGTAGTGTGTAGTAGCTTTGAGGATCTATTGACAGAAATGCAATATTATACATAACTATGTTTTCAGTGGTGTATAAAGACCTTACATAATGAACTGTTATGTTTTTATTAACTTAGAATGAGCCATTTCTATCTACATACACCGCGGGTCCCCTTACAGTGAAATTGCCATTTTGCGCCGCCATGTTTCTACAGTAGCCCTAAACGGACAAACTGCTCTACAGAGTGCTAGCTATTCTCTGCTGTCTTAGACGATGACATATTTGTCCTGTGTCGGCCACCGTAGCTTCTCTATGTGCTTCGAAAGGGACGGGTGAGCGGGGGGCGTTTGAAATTTGCAACCTCCCTGCTAGATGCCTCTAAAATTTACACTCTGCACCTTTAAGAGTTTTTTCCCCCTTTATGTGTTCTTGAGTTGTTTGAAAATTGTATTTATTATTATTTTTTTAAATATCTATATTTAAATATCTTTGAAATAAATATATTATGCTCACGAAGGCTGCATTTACTTGATAAAAATAGCCTAAAACAGGATTTTTTTCCAGGATTCTTTGATGAATAGAAAGTGGGAAAAGAACTGCATTCATTTCAAACAGAATTATTTTGTAAGAATGTCAACATTCTCACGATGACTTTTCAATTTAATGCATCCTTGCTGAATAATTTTTACTGAGTAGTGTATAAAAGTTTTGCATTTCCTTAATTACGCTTCAAAAAAATTATGAAGTGTTATTTAATTATTGTAGTGGCTTATAAAAAGTGAAGAATCTAAAGTATTTGTTTTATTAATTTTAGATTATAGCATCTCAAAATTGTAATTCTATTGTTATTATTATTTAAAAATGTTGAAGCATATGCTTTCTTTCAGTCTCAAATATTTTTTTTTTTATTCCAGCTGCTTTTGTTCAGTTTGATTTGATCAGAAAACCTCATTGAATTTAATGAGATCGATATTCAAACAAGTGAAATATTCTGCCAAAGGAAAAAAGTCAAAATGAGTCGTTGTCATGTAAAGATAAGGATGCTTTTTACTCCAAAACGAGACCAAAACAAAGATGAAGAAAATGACTGTTTTGCATAGAAGCAGATGTTGTGAGCAGCAGCACATGGTGTAGAACATAAGGGCGTCCATAAAAAGACATCCTCACCCCTGACCCCAGTGCTGCCGTTTGGTTAGGTGAAGCAGACTGTGAGAGTCTGCGGAGAACAATGCTTGAATGGCCTATCAAAGGCAGGAGAGCACTCATGAACTCATATGGTAATGAAGCCATGGGGGTCTTTCACTGCCTTTCTGCCTCATGCCAGTTGGGGGCAGTCGTCCTCCCTCCCTTTTCCTTTCCTTCAGCCCTCCCCCTTCCCTCCCTCCTCAGAGCTGGAGTCAGTCAACCAGCGGCACAGTCCTGCTGGAAGAATGACGTGAAGTAGTTTTCCATCTGGGGTTTAACAGAATTCTAAAAACTCAATGACTTCATTCAGGCTAGACACAAATGAGTAGAGAGAGAGAGAGGAAGGGGACAGAGTTGGACAGAACTGCAACTGTGTGACTGTGACGTGCCGCCCATGGTCAGTGTTTGTGCCGGGAAGCAGACAGCACGAGCGAGAGAGAGAGAGAGGTGGAATAAGTGACAAAGTATAGGCAACGTTACAGACTGGGGCCAAGAAAGAGTGACACTGGGAAACAAAGTAAGCGTGTAAGAGCATCAAGACACAGCAGTGGCCGGCAAGTCTAGCTAATCTTCTGTGGATGAGTCTCTTGTGAGGAATACTTCAGCATGACTGCTTCTCTAGGTATGCAGGAAAAGATTTTGTCATTTTGACCCAACTTACTGAGTCATGCTTGCATTTGTGTGTGAGCATTTGTCTGTGTGTTTGTATGCTAATACCTCAGCCATTTGCTGTAGCCATCTCTGGCAGACTTGAATTGTCTCCTTGTCAGCATGAAGTCTGATGTGAACACCCCCGTCACTATGGTGAAGACCTTCTCTTCTCTTCTCTTCTCTTCTCTTCTCTTCTCTTCTCTTCTCTTCTCTTCTCTTCTCTTCTCTTCTCTTCTCTTCTCTTCTCTTCTCTTCTCTTCTCTTCTCTTCTCTTCTCTTCTCTTCTCTTCTCTTCTCTAGTACACTGCAAATCATTTTAAATCACTATATCAGTCTTGATTTTCAGTAAAAAATTTAAAATATCCTCTTAATTAAAAATGTCTTGTTTTATGAGAAACTATCTTTATTATGCTCAATTGACTTCTCTTGTTTTATCATATATTATTAAATGTGATTAAGTTTAATTATTTTAAATTAATTTTATGCTTAACATGAATTAAATAAATCTGCCAATACCCAGCACCTGGGTAAAAATAATACAGATGGCCAGCAAAATGTCTCAATAATCCCAGCATTTCAGTTTTGAAAAATAATCCAGCATCTTTTTAGAGTGCAGGTCATATAAAAATTCATATTTTGACAGTTTCTTTTATGTTTAATTAATTTTCTTTATATATAAAAAAAGTCTTTATTTATCTTGTTTTGAGGATGTTTAGAATTTTTTTACTGGACAACGAGACCCAAATAAAGATGAAAAAAAATTTGATTTTATATTGGATTATAGGATGGATTTTCATATATAATATGTGACCCTGGACCACAAAACCAGTCATAAGGGTCAAATTCTTTTTAAATTGAGATTTATACATATACATCTGAAATCTTTCCATTGATGTATGTTGTGTTAGGATAGAAAATCACCTTTAAAGTTGTCCAAATGAAGTCCTTAGCAATGCATATTACTACTATTTATAATTTTTGTATATATATATATTTACGGTAGGAAATTTAAAAAAATGTTTTCATGGAACATGATCTTTATTTAATATCCTAATGATTTTTGGCGTAAAAGAACATTTTGACCAATACAATGTATTGTTGACTATTGCCACAAATATACCCGTGCGATTTATGACTGGTTTTGTGGTCCAGGTCACATATGTGTTCACAGTACATGCTTGATTTTTGCACACCAAACTGCTGAGATGGCAAAAAAGGCCAGTGGTTTTCATTTGAAGAGGATGTTTATATGTAAATGTGCGTGTGTGTGTGTACAGTTTGTGCACTTCTGGTTTGTTCGTATGTGAATGTTTCCTGTTTCAGCTGGCACTCAGACTTGGACACTGTGCCTGAAGACCTTTAATTAGTTATAACTTTACTGATAAAGGCAAACACATTTAAAGCCCCAATATTTGTGCTTAGACTACCCTATATTTTGTTGGTTCTGTCAGTGGTTGGCATTCCTCATGTGCTTTCTCACAAACAGCAGAGCACCACTTTACCAGTGGGGTGTTTTGTGGAAAACATCTTGCTTTCACTCTTTTCTAAAGCTCATTTACACTTGGCTTGTCCTGTAATTTACCTCAGATTGATGATTTAAGCTTTGGCACTTTCTCGTCTGGCCTGGCAGATTTATCAATCAACCCATGGGAGGTACTAGAACAAAAAGAGATGGATGTGGTGCTCTTGTCGTGAGTAGATGTGTGTAGAAGTGAGCACTTTAATGGAGATGGAGTGGAGACAGTGGACACTATTCTTCTCTGTCTCTGGACAAAAGACAGTTTTGTGTGGGCCTGTGTCCAAATGAATGTGGATGAGGAAAGAATGTGTTATGTAATCGTGTCAGTTCGAACTGAAATTAATTTGATTTGAGCTTGAGAATGAAAAGCACGCAACCAGATTACCCAAAGCAAACTATTTGGTTTGTTTATTACTGTTCTTTTACCGGGATATGACACAATTTGACAAAGAATAGCAAAGGCTTACAATAGCAACACTAATGGAGCAACAAAACATTTCAATTACTGCATAAACCGCAGCATAATCAGAAAAAGTGTGCTTATGTTACAAATATGATAAAAAATAGGTGATTTAAAATGGTGAAGAAAAAAAAAACTCTAAGAAATCTACACCTTCATTACATAATTCAATTAAAAATGTTTAAAAAAACTGCATCTAAAATACTACTTTCCCTATACACTGTAAAAAAAATTGTTATAACAATTTTTTTTTTTACATTGCTTTAACTCATCAAAATAAGTTAAACAAGATTCAACTCATTTTTAAGTCAGTTGAAATTTAAGTTGCAATTTAAGTTTAAATGACTTAAACTTCAAGTTGATTGTACTTTAAAAAATGTAAGGCTGCAACTTTTTTTTTAAAGTGTAGTTAATACTAAACATTTAAACAAATATATGTAATATTAATATTTTAATATTACATTTTTCCTTTTAGTGCTGTCATAAAAACAATAAACTTATAAAAAATAAACACTGCACCTAATATTAAATACTTTCCCTTTATAGATAATTATAAAATAATACAAATTGAAAAAATTTGTTAAATACTCTTTTCCCTTAAGAATTACATTATAAAAAAATAAGCTTACAAGTTATACAAATAATACAGCATATAATATGAAATACTTTAATGACTTTATAAAAGTAATAATAATGAATATACTTTCCCTTAAATAAACATTAAAATATATATAATATTGTTTTTTTCTTTCAGCGCTGTTATAAAAACAATTAACTTATAAAAATAAATACAGCAGCTAATATAAAAAATGTTCCCTTAAATAATTACATTATTAAATAATTTTAAAAATTAAACATCTAATGTAATGTTAAATACTCTTTTCCCTTAAAAATTACATTTATAAAAAATAAGCTTAAAAATCATATAAATAACACAGCATATAATATTACATACTTAACCTTAATTACATTATATAATGAATAATAATTAAAACAATAATTGATTATTAAAACAATATATGATCTATTATTCAACTTTCTTTTATGTATATTATAAAATGACAATCTTTAAAAATTAACATTCATATAAAATGTATCCTAAATTCACGATGTTAGAAAAGAAAAGGTTACTGTCATGTCTAAAGCATATTATTGTCAAATAATGTGATTTATTAGCCTGGATGCCAGCCGAATTTAGCCCCGCTCACAACATTTGAGTTCGGGAAGTTCGGTCTGGACTTGATCCGTTGTGGAGCAACTATGCCCGAACAGAAGCTGATCGGACCAATGAAATTGTCAGGACGGGTTTTATACGATGATTGACAGATGATCAACAGTAACGTAAGCATTCCCGTCACCAAAGAGCGCTTGGCGTTGAATTCGTTCTAATCCTAAACAGATAACTTGTTCGTATATGCATTCACCTTTACTATTTCTCTCAAAAACGATGATTGTGTTAGTAAGTACTCCGTGTATCCTTAAATTCTTTTTACAACACAGGCAAAGATCGTTTACACTCATCTTCTTCTTCTACTTCTTCCAGCGTGCGTGCAGTTGAGTTCTGTTGACAACTATGCGTCGCTCCGTTGCTCTGATTGGTTGTGTAGGTCTATCTTTCCAATTGATGTCTTTCCTGGTTCGGTTGAAACAAGCCCCATAATCACAGCCCAATGGAGCAGTATGAGATTCATATTCTGACTAGAATTGAGCATGACGACGTCAGGCTAGTGATTTATGTCAAAAAGGGAAATTTAGGATTCACACAAGCAGTTCAGCAGATCACTGAATCATTTTTTGTTAGATTCATTTCAGGTTCCTTTATTGTGAATCACAAATGAATGGCTGTTTCAATCCATCAGCTGTTTGATTGATTGCATGTGTTGAGTGTGTGTATTGCCATATTAAGTAGGGGTGTAACGATTCATCTACTACATCGATGTATCGATTTATTTTCCTACGATCTAACTACATCGATCTGTGCTCGGCAAGTTGGCCTTCCGGACGACATATATCGATCTAACATCGTTTTAAAAGGTAATCAATCGATTGTATCGATCATAGGAAATAACGCATTGGATTTAAGCACGTCAGACTTTATATGGATGTTTTTTCTTAGCACTTTTAATGATAAAGGCGTTAAACGTTACTCGATTCATTCTGCCTATCTGTGACATCATCGCAACGCACGCACCAGCAGCAGCGCTAAGAAAACAAAACATAGCATGGCGGATGGCAGAGGAGAAGCCAACCAGCGAGAAATTATCAAGCCACCAGGAGAAACAGCTACCTGTACTTTCAACCCTTGCTAAATGTTACCTGTGCATTCCTGGGACCAGTGTGCCAGCAGAGCGAGTTTGTAGTACTGCTGGCGACATAGTGAACGCACAGAGAAGTGTTCTGCGGTCAGATCATGTTGAATCAGTGGCGATTTTTTTAAGACTGCAAGGGAAGCTCGGCTTCCCTTATAATGTCACAAAATTAATGGTCAAATATGTACTATTGTATTAACATTTTATTGACTAAAAATGCGTTAGAAAACGTTCATCTCAAAGACGAGTTCGTTCAGAATCAGTTACATATAGCAGGTCGGCTGACTCGATTTCCTTCTCATACATTCCCGCAGCGTCACAGTGCATTTCCCTATTGAAGCCCAGCATCCATTGACTTCAATGGGGCTGCTGTGAACTTTTTTTTCAGCGCTTCGAAACTAGACGGTCATTGGATAAACGCTGCGATTATGTCCCGCCCACGGACGCTCAGCGTCTCTGGGGGTGAATGGGGAGTGGGCTGGCCCGGACTCCGAGCTTCTGCGTGATGATTGGAGGGTCTGTCGAAAGACTGCATCTCCCTTTGACTGACAGCGATTCTGTACTATAAGGAATCACTGAAGCTATTCGCGCTCAGTCCCATCGCGGATTTCTCAAGTTCAGTCGAAATAAAAACTGCTGCAACCTATTTCTTTGATATTTGCTTGGCGAAATTGCTTGATTTTCATCATACATTTCACACAATTATACACCACATTCCTTGTTTCAGTTTTACAGAGTTTAATTTTTTTTTTTAGATCGTTCATTCATTCATTCATTCATTCATTCATTCATTCATTCATTCATATAACGTTAGTAGGCTAGGCTAGCGTCGTGGGTGAAACTTTCTTGAAAAGGAACGTAGGGGCAGAATTTACTTTTAAATAAATAGACAATTTTATGATGTAGGCCGAAAATGAGCTTCCCCTCTCTGACAGACCAGTAGCCGCCACTGATGTTGATATTTTTGAAAAAGAAATATGTAGAGTCATTGAAGAGTTGGTTACATTTTATCTTTTGTTAAATATTGTTTGTTTATTAAACTGAGAGTAGTAGCAGGTTCAGCCAGTTTATTCAACCTGAAGAAATGTTGGTTGCACTTTATTTTTGATAATAATATTGTATTTGTATTATTTTAATGTTGAAAAACAACAGCAAAAGTAACAGGTACACCTACTATTAATTAAACCTGAAGAGAAGTTAGTTGCACTTTATTTTTGATATTAATATTGTAATATTAATATGTTGGATAACAAAAGCAGAAGTAGCAGGTTAACCTACTGTTGCACTTACTGTGCTTTTATTGAAAATGTATTGAATATTGAAAATGAGAGCAGAAAAGGTTAACTTCCTGTTAATTCAACCTAAACTGTTGGTTGCACTTTATTCAAATAAAATTTGAATGCATTTGCCATTAATTGTTGTTTACTTGTTTGTTTATATCCATAATTAATTGATACCTGATTCCCTTACAAGAAACAACAGGAATCTAGGAAACTTCACCTGCACTGACCAGTATCCAGATATTTATTTCAGTCACACAATTTTTGGCTAAAAAGTTACTGAATCGATTTCAAGTCACTGAATCGTTTCGGATCGTATCGTTCTAAATGAACCAATATCGTCCTTGAATCGTATCGACAACCTCAAATCGTGATACGAATCGAATCGTTGTTAAAACGAATCGTTACACCCCTAATATTAAGCCCACAAATGGACTGAAATACTCCCTTAGCTATTTTAGTGTGCTGATGAATACCTACACAGTGAAAAAGGGTTATTTTTGGTCTGTGTGTTTTGACGCTGAAAGGATAACTGGACTGGTTGTGCAGAATGTCTAGTGGACGGGTCTTTGACACAGCAAAAGGTCTGAGAGGAAGCCCAGGTGACACATACATCTCAAACAAGAGCTAAATCATATTGCAGACATATTTTAGACCATGTATCATTGAGCTGACGTAATGCCTTTGACTGGAAAGTATTTTATTCTCCTGTGTTGAATTCTACCTCTCTTTATTTTTCCCCTCCACACACTCTCTATCCAGCTCTGCTTTGCAGCTTTGATCACAACAGCTGGACATTTTTCAACTTGGCTCACTGCGTGTGTGTGTGTGTGTGTGTGTGTGTGTGTGTGTGTGTGTGTGTGTGTGTGTGTGTGTGTGTGTGTGTGTGTGTGTGTGTGTGTGTGCGTGCATTCCTCCTTTGAATGGCGAGTTTGTTAAGTCCGTAAAAATGAAGTCGTCCTTTGTCTCACTGGCATGCGGGAGATTTAATCCTGAAAGACCTGGTCTGAGCAGACATGCACACAAACACGCTTACACACACTTTGATGGCCATTCTCTTTCATTTGCCAGCCAAATTCCAAGCTCTGTAAGATGCTATGACATGCTAATATTGATAAGGCTAATACATTCAGCATGACTGCATTTAATGTTAAACGGCCTGATACTCACACATACAGGGCTGTCTTTTTTTCTCTTACTCTTTTCATTCATTTGGAGATTACATGGAATATTAGTACTTTTCAGATAGTTATTTTACTATCAATTATTGTTGATATTAATATTAGATTTTATTTTTATATTTTCTGTTTTCATGTTCATTTTAGTTATTTTGTATGTGTTTGTCTTTTTGTAATGTCCATAGTTTTTATTGCGTTTTAGTTTATTTGGTTTGAGTTATTTTAGTACTTCAACTTGTATATAAATAAAAATATAAATAAAATAAAGTTTAATATTAAGTGATGTATTGCTTAGTTGTTAATTTTATAATGTAATTGGATAAAGTAATGAACATTAGATGTTTATTTTTTATTTGTATTATTTTTATGTATTTAAGGGAATTCATTTTATATTTTTCATGTTAAGTTTTAGTAATTTTTGTTTTTTATTGTTTATATGTTTTTTTTATTAAGTTTTACTTTATTTTAGTAGGGTGAATTCAGGGTGTTTGGGACACTTTTTCCAAGTCATCTCGATGGCAAAAAGTATCCCAATCAAACTTAAATTAAACTCAAATAAATAAACGTTTATTTTTATATTTTATTTTATTTCAGTTGTTTATTTTATTTCAAGTAATGAAATAAAAACTTTTATTGTTTGACTTTAAGCCCTGATGCTTAAAAAAAAGTCACATTGCATAACTAAGTAAACTGCAAAAATCTAAAAGATGTTTAAAATGGTGAAAAACTTATACCAGTTATAGCATCTAGTAATAAACCTCCATTAAATAATTGAAACAAACAAGTATTAAAAATGCTAAAGCGTCTAATATTAAATACTTATCCTTAAATACATTATAAAAATCAAAGGCACATTAATATGAAATGCCTTTCCCTTAAATCATGAGTTGTTTGGCTCTTTAAAACACTGTTTAGTGATGACATGTGGTACCCTCTTCCTTTCATCCCAGAGTGCTGAGCTGGTCTCCGAACTTGGGTTTTGAAAGCTTGAATAGCTAGAAGCATCTGCATTCATGTAAATTTTGGTATGTTTTGAGCCTTAAAGAATAAGTTATCTTTTCAACACAGAACTGGGACGTCTGAAATTCAGTGCTGCTTTAGTTTTGGCCCATAATAAATGTCCGTTAGACCCTCAGGCCTCTTTCTTCTTTCTGGAAGGGTCATCCAGATCTTCTTTTCTCTTCCCTTTGAAGGGTCGGTGTAGTTCAACAGATCATTGACCTCTTGGCCCACCGGATGGTGCAATCCTCATGTGACCCTGACATCTGTTGATGTCGTTTGGGAGAATCATGTTGGGGTGCCTTTTTGCTTCATTTGAATCCATTTTCTGTACCTTTAATGCAAGTCCAGGCTGGTTTTGTGCTGATCTTGCAGGTGGGCCAGTGTAGCTTTGCTTTTTTTATAGGAGACGTTAACTAGGAGGCTGGTGGACATGGGTCTCCCAACTGGAGTTGATTGATAAAGGAAGCCTTGCTGGTTAAGTTAGTTATGAAGCCTGGTGGGACACCAGCAAACCAGCATCCCATGCTGACCACCTGCATCCAAAACACAACATGCGCTGGTGACCAGCTGTGTTGCTGTTTTGATCAGGGAGAAGCAGACCAGATGAATCTCTGGGAAGCAATCTCTGGATTCCTGTGTCTTGGGAATGAGTTTCAGGGTTTTCTGGGTGGGTCACAATGTCTATTTTTAGGAACACTTTAGACTCTTCTGCCTCCAGATGTTGTTTGTGTATTTGTTTATTTTTTTATACGTATTCTTGGTTACATTTTCAGCGTCTCCTTGACAACCTATCATATGATGTGGTTAGGGGTACAGTCATGGCTGAAGAAGATGCTATCATGATGTTTCAGTATATGTTCGATTAGTAAATGTCTGTTGAAGTAAACATTCCTGGGGAATCCAACATAAAAGTCTGTTGCTAATTGCATTTTGTGTAATTATGAAATGGATGGTTACTTTGGGACTATTGGTTACATTTGAAAAACATCAGCCCTGCTTCTCTATTGGAGTTATAGGGCCCTATTTTAACGATCTGAGCACATGGTCTAAAGCGCATGGTGCAGGTGCACTTAAAGCGTGTCCGAATCCACTTTTGCTAGTTTAACGACGGAAAAAAACGGTCGGCTTTTTTTAATATTTAAAAATGTTTGTGTGCTGCTGCGCATCCCTGTGTGTGTAATAAGCAGTGTGTGCCCACGCCTATAGGTGCATATTACTAATGCGCCCTTTAAATAACACAAAAGATACTGCGCTAATGACTTTAGACCAGGTTTTTGTTGGTCAAAGATGCAGTCGTTTTCAGTTGCCTCAAAATAGCAACACGGCAACAATGCGCCTGAACACACTCGTTTTCAGGCCAGCACGCCCATGGGCGAACATATGGGCGTGAGTGCATTTGCTATTTAAACAACGTAGAGCAGAACGTGAAAATGATAACTGCGTCAGACTGAAACTAGCAAAAAACACTTGCGTCGCGTCTGGTGTCGTATTGCGCCAGGTGTATGATAGGGCCCTTAGACTTAAAGGGTTAGACTTAAAGGGTTAGTTCACCCAAAAATGTTAATAATTTATTACTCACCCTCATGCCGTTTCACACCCGTAAGACCTTCGTTAATCTTCGGAACACAAATTAAATATTTTTGTTGAAATCCGATGGTTCAGTGAGGCCTGCATAGCCAGCAATGACATTTCCTCTCTCAAGATCCATTAATTTACTGAAAACATATTTAAATCAGTTCATGTGAGTAGAGTGGTTCAATATTAATATTATAAAGTGACGAGAATATTTTTAGTGCACCAAAAAAACTAAAATAATGACTTATAGTGATGGCCGATTTCAAAAAACAATGCTGCATGAAGCTTCGGAGCGTTAAGAATCAGTGTGTCGAATCATGATTCGGATCGCGTGTCAAACCGCCAAACTGCTGAAATCATGTGATTTTGGAGCCACTGATTCCGAGTCCCTTATTCGTAACGCTCCGAAGCTTCAAGAACTGATTTAAATATGTTTTTAGTACATTAATGGATCTTGAATATGAAATGATAAAAAATGGTTTTAGTATATGAGGGTGAGTAATAGATTACATTATTTTCATTTTTGGGTGAACTAACCCTTTAAAATTTCATATGCGAGCCCCTTTCCTCATGGGACCGAATTTACCTCAAGGACCAATATGTGCTGCCATATTTTTATTTCTAACTAATACTTAGAAGACTATCAGTTGCAATTTTGATTGTTGTGGTTTATGATTGAAGTTTTAAACACATACATGCTGAATCTAGTCATTTCTCTGGGAGCAATTGGTAAAAAAATAAAATAATGCGCAGGTATTAATATTAAGCATCAATATTATAGATTAAAGTCAACTACTCAAAATGCTCTATTTCATCTGCTTCTTTACAGTTTCATTATTATGCTTTTGCTAACTGCTGCTTGAAGCTATATTATTATTATTATTATTATTATTATTATTATTTTGTTGTTCAGATTTAATTACAGGTAAGGTCAAAGAGGATTTACCACAAAATTAATTTGATTATAACCAGCCAGTTTCCAGACAGAAAGGGAGGGAGCAAGAGACAAACAGAGAGAAATTCCTCCAGGGTCCCTCCCCTGTGGTTTGTTATGTGCACAATCTGAAGAATTCGTGTGTATGGGCTTCTGCCAAACCCACAAGCACAACTCCCATACAACGGTCTATCCAATAATACCACTTGATTTATTACCTGGATTTGGCAACTAGTAGCAGGGTGCACAGCGCAGGTCTTCAAATATTTTGTGGGCGTGCAATAAGACATTGCTCATACTGAATGGAATCTGGGAAGAAACTGGGCGAGGGTGAGGGGGGGTTTAGGTGTACCCTACATTGTAGGGACATTTCGACAAAGGTCCCCATTGGGGAAAACTGCTTTTAAATCATAATAAGTGAAGTTCTTTTAATGTAAAAAGGCAGAAAGTTTTCTGTGATGGGTAGGTTTAGGGTTAGGGGATTTCATGTGTACATGAAAAACATGAAAGGCAGCGGTTATTTGCATAGCAATAGATGCTATTTACACCAAGAACAAATAATGATATCTGCTATTTACACTAGGTGAAAATAGAGATAGATTTGATTTAAAAATAGCAGTATTTTCTTTTCAATGAGTGTTGAAAATGGTATGCATGTAAACAATTATATTCTTGAAATTATGAAATAGATGCCGCCTTATTGGGACAATAAAGCCCTCCCTACATCTACCCCTAACCCTAACCACTTATTATTAACCCTTGTGTATCCTTATGGACATGTTTGGCTTTTTCAGTTTAGTTTGCTTTGCCTGTGTTAATGCTAACTGCACAAAATTTGCCACAGGTGTGTATTTTTATTGGAATTTTAATAGTTCATCCCCATTTCCTTAAAAAAAACTATTTTGCTCTAGGTACACAAAATACTTCCTCTCAGCACCTTTTGGACAAAAATGTCCCCATTGGAAGCCATTAAAACTGCAATTTTTTATCCCATTGCCATTTAACTATAAAATAATGCAATCTTTGTTAATAGGCTTTTATTCTCTTGGCAAGGCTTCAAAATTTCAATTTTTACTATTTTTCACCAGATGGTGCCATTTTCTCAGGTTTGGTCTATAAAGAAAATACTCACTTTATTCCTGTTTTCTGTTTATGCATATTATAAAGGCAATTGGATAAATTATGTAGCTATAACTGTATGGGTGTGTTAGTATGGATGTCAGAGGGTGGTGTGTATGTATGTAATAAAAACAATGTGTATGCATGTGTGTGCTTGTAATATGAGAGAGAAAAACTCAACTGCAAATAACCAATCCAACTGCTGTGTGTCCCAGTGGAGTTTTGCTGGCATCTAATGGGAAGAAGTTGGCACTGTGCCCAAACAAAATCTTACTGAGAGCGCATATTTTGAGATATCAACCTCAAATTTGGAACACAGCTTTTTTAGATTTATGGCTTGTCGACATGTTTCATAAAATATATATGTTTTTTATAAAATATTATTCATAAATAATTGTCATAAATCATTCATCATTTGAGACCAAACTTAAGTTCATGCTCCCAATATAAAAGATTTTATGACTTTTTTTCCTCTTTGGACCTATGTGTAACTTTAATTGATGCACGAGGGTTGAACACAATTTAGACACTTTAATTCCACTTTTTGGAATATGTTCTTCATTTTTATTAAAAATAAATGCCGTCCCAATCTGATAGGAAAAGGAGGAGTAGAGCGAGTTCTGCAAAAGGCGGATTCGAACTCGGGTCAATTTGCGTTAACTTTATGCCACGTGCTTCACCCCTACACTATTGCTAATGTTGCCAATCCAGTGTCTTCCGTAATTTTTGTCTGTCCCAGACGTCAGTGGGTGGAGTTAGCGCCAACAAGGTAGACACACCGTACATGAAAACCCAACGTGTGTGTGTGTGTTTGTTCAGGTCTTAAAATCCTTCCTTTTGTGTTTTTTATTCTTAGAGCCACGAGGATACATGGACAGCATGACGCACACATCTATGTCATCCGACGGAGAGCTCTTCCACTCTGATGTCACAGGAAGTCCCGCCTCCTGTCAGAGGATGTTTGGATCCTTGCACTCTATCTCCACCCCCAGCCCATTGATCAACACAGACAGGTACTAACTGTCAATCAACAACAGCAACCAATAGGGATGCATTAAATATCAGCACAATATTAGTTATTGCTTATATGGGATATTTAGCTGTACATGTTAATTTCCCCCATTTCACATTTAGATTACTCACTGAGAGTTAATATTTTAAAATGCTAAAAATGTATTCATGCTGTTAAATGTTATCTTAAAGGAGTAGTTCACTTTAAAATTAAACTTACCCCATGATTTACTCACTGGCGCAGCGTATCACTAGAACGTAGCGTAAGCGTTTTGGACTGCGAGAGGCGTTACTCTTTCTGCGTAAGTTGAATTCGGAAAGCGGTCTGCTGGAAGCTAGATATTTTACTTTATAAAGTTTTAAATATGGATATTTTCTCACGAAACCCCAATCGATTGGCTTCAGAAGGCCTTTATTAACCCCCCGAGCCATGTGGAGTACGTTTATTATGGGTTGGTTGCACTTTATTGAGCTTCAAACTCAATGAACCCCGTCACTGCCATTATAAAGCTTGGAAGAGCCAGGATATTTATTCATATAACTCAGATTAGGTTCATCAGAAAGAAGAAAGTCATATACACCTAGGATGGCTTGAGGGTGGGTAAATCATGGGGTAATTTTAAAGTGAAGTACGGCTTTAATTAATCTCAAAATTAATATATATATTTTATACTGTACATTATAATGGTGTGATGTAGTGTACTCGCAAATAACACACACTTGGCCTATCAGTATCGGTCAGAATTTTTTTTCATTACTACATTTCTAACCAAAACAAAACCTTTCCCACACCATAGAAGTAAATTCTGCCATTTCAGGTCTATTGTGTATCTAATCTATATTTAACAATGTATAAACGCACGGTGGGGTGTGTTTGTCTAGGTACAGGATATGTAAGAGATAACCCTGTGCTGTGCTGTGTTCTCTTCTCCTTGCAGCCCCACTCCAGCTCATTCCTGGTTAGAGGGTGGATCCAGCACCCCCTTGAGTCACTACACCCCCCAGCCCTCCCCACCCCTCACCGTCTCGGCACCCAACTCCCACAGCTCCCCTCGAGGAGCCCCCCGCAGCTTGTCCTCCTCTCTGGATATCGGGGGACTGGAGAGCAGCCTGCTGGAGGCGGTGGAGGGTCTTGATGCTCTGGGTCTGGATGTGGCTCAACCTCCCCTTCTGCCCCTGAAGAGACGAGGGACGGAGGGCTCAGAGACGATGTTGAGTTTCCCGCTCAGCAGGAGTACCGCCTGCACGTCTTATGCCAGTCACAACACCTCACCTACCAGATCTACACCGAGTCCAGGTGAGTAGCGTGCCTGTCTGCAAGCACACACACAGCCAGATTCACCTATCAAATATAATGTGATATTATTCTTATTTACAGATTTCATGGCCACTAAACCGGAAAACGTGAAGTTTGTTCAGGATACGTCAAAGTTCTGGTACAAGCCGGATATCTCGAGAGAGCAAGGTAACAATATTAGAGCATCAGTAGGCCTTAGTTGAAAGTGGGATTCGTATTAAATATGAGTTGAACAAATATGAGACTGTGAAGCATATGCATTGCCGTTCAAAAGTTTAAGGTCGGTAAGACTGAAAGAAATCTCTTATGCTCACCACAGCTGCATTTATTTGATCAAAAATACAGTGCAACTGTAATATTGTAATACCCGTAATACTGTTTTCTAAAATAACAGTGAATATATTTTAAAATGTCATTTATTCCTTAATGGCAGAGCTGAATTTTCAGAATCATTATTCCAGACTTCAGTGTCACACGATCCTTCAGAAATCATTCTAATATGATGATTGGCTTCTCAAGAAACATTTATTGCAATTATCAGTGTTTAAAACAGGGATAGTTCACCCTGAAATGAAAATAAAGCCATCTTGTACTCACCCTGCTGTTGTTCCAATGCCCTATGTCCTTCCATCTTTTCGGACCTCAAAAGCAGACATTTTCAAAAACGTCCTGCACGTGCTCCTCCATATAATGGCAGTGAATGGCGACCAGGCTAAAACTTTACAAAAAGAATATAAAAGTATCACACAATGATACAGGGAGATGCGCGCCATATATGGAAAGTGTTCAGGAGGCATACTATAAGGTTTTGCGAGTAAGCCTTATAAAAAAACGTATTATTCAGTCAAAATACTGAGCTTGGCCATTACTCAGTGCGCGTTCCTGTGAGTGCGTGCGAGCCACCAGCAATCGCTCACACAATGTTGTCATGAGAACCTTCACTTCACAACGTTCACTTCAGGAGGTTTACCTTATTATTAGTATTATTTCTTATTATTTACGTTATAGAAGAGGCAAGAGTCGTGTTTGTTTCTATTGAGCCTGATTTCTAAAAATGGTGGGTGTTTGTGCTTATCCTGGGTGCGGCTGCCGACGGCTCGCACACACTCACAGGAACGCGCACAGAGTAACGCCCACGCTCAGTATTTATACGGTTAATAATACGGTTTCTTTCTCGCAAAACCTTATAGTGTGCCTCCTGAACACTTTCCATATATGGCGCGCGTCTGCCTGTATCATTGCGTAATACTTATGTATCCTTTTTGTAAAGTTTTAGCCAGGTCGCCATTCACTGCCATTATATGGAAGAGCGCGTGCAGAACGTTTTTGAAAAGTTCTGCTTTTGAGGTCCGAAAAAGATAGAAGGACATAGGGCATTGGAACAACAGCAGGGTGAGTAAAAGATGGCTTTATTTTCATTTCAGGGTGAACTATCCCTTTAATATATATATATATTCTTTTTTTTGATAAATGGAAAGTTCATAAGAACAACATTTATTTGAAATAGAAATATTTGTAACAATATAAAAGTCACTTTTGATCAATTTAATGCATCCTTGCTGAATACAAATATTCATTTTTTTACTACTTTCTTAAGCAGACTGAAAGTCAGACAGCTGTTTTCAGTCATATTAAGCAATGGAAATTTCTTTCAAATTCCTTCTAGTGAATAAATTGGTTTAGATGGTAACAAAATAAAACATGCACTAATTCATTTGACTCCTTACACAGACTTTTTGCATCTTGTTTTTTAAAGCAACATTATAAATATTATAGATTTTTGACATATTTAGTCAAATGCTGATCGTTATCACAATGTCTTCTGTGAAAGAATTTGTGTTTTCTGTTTATTGGTGTTAAATAATGTAAATTGATCAATTGATTATTCTCAAAGTATCTCAAATCCATTACCGCAGTCTGCACTCGTTTATAAGCGTTACGTCCTCTTTGCTTTTAAGACGACTGCATAATGCATCTGTGTTTTTTATGTTTCATTTGCTGTAGCTATTGGCATTCTCAAGGATAAAGAGCCAGGCTCCTTCATCATCAGAGACAGTCACTCATTCAGAGGAGCTTACGGATTGGCCATGAAGGTGGCCACGCCCCCACCCTCCATTCTACAGCAAAGCAGGAAAAGTAAGAGAATGCTTTTTTATGGCAACTCAAGCTGAGCGATGACGCAATTGACTGGGCAAACACACAACCTGCCCATAAACTACAGGAGTTTTGAAAACATAATGCAACTTAACAAGTACTTGGTGTAGAAAATATCCGACTCTGGTTCCTGGTTTGACTATTTATTTAATGGAATATTGCAATATTTATTATAAGTGATTTATCGTGCACATCACTATTTTTTTAAATTCATGTGCCCTCGTAATCTTTACTCAAAATCCCCTCCCCTCTCAGTTACGTCTCTAGTCTTTGATGACTTGTTTTTTGGGAACTTGTCACTCATATGACATCACATCAATAGCAAACCACAACCATCCAATGATCTAATCTATTGACAAAATCAAGTCCCGCCATACATTTTTTCTTGTTAGAGAAGCTGTTTCACTCTGAAATATGTCACAATAGGGAAAAAAGACTATCGCAACTTCTGTTTCATGCCAGCTTTAAGCCTTTTCACTGTTTAAAACAGGAAAATATGAACTGTCCATAGATTCTGAATGTACAGGGAAACTCCTTGAATGAACTGCAGTGAAATATTTGATGGACTTTAAGACCCCGAAGAGCTGGACGTCCCAACACTATTGTGTGAGGAACAGCTGAATGAGTGTGAGCACAGCTGGAGCGTTCATATCCAGAGCCCCTCCGTAAATACGGTGTGTCTCAATCAGAGGAAGGAAGGGAGACACACACACACACACACAGACACACACACACACGCAGACACACGCGCACACACACACACACACACACACACACGTCTGGTTCACTATCTTTGTGGGGACTCTCCATAGACGTAATGGTTTTTATACTGTACAAACTGTATACTCTATCCCCTTTCCCTAAACCTACCCATCACACAATACTTTATACATTGTAGATTTTCTAAATACTTCATTTAGTATGATTTATAAGCTGTTTTCCTTATGGGGACCAAAAAAATGTCCCCATAAAGTCCAAATTTACTGGTATTACTATCCTTGTTGGGGATATTTTGTCCCCATAATGTAGGGAATACCAGGTACACACACACACACGTCTGGTTCACTATCTTTGTGGAGATTCGCCATAGACGTAATGGTTTTTATACTGTACAAACTGTATACAAAGTTTACTATCCCCTTACACTAACCATACCCCTTAACCTACCTATCACAGAAAACTTTCTGCATGTTTACATTATCAAAAAACTAACTCTATATTAATTATAAACTTGTTTCCTCATGGGGACCTCAATTTAGGTCCCCGCGGTGACACGAGTCAGTGTGAATTCAGGTTGAAGTCCCAACCGGGATAGAAAAACATGAACACACACACACTGTCTCCATTGGAATCATAGTTCTACATGACTCTTTTCTCATGTAACATGAGAAATTGCGTTTTGAGATGAGAGTTTATTGTACCAAACAAACAAACTCTGATTTCTCAAAGTCTATCTATCCTCAACATCAGTTATGCCTGTTGTTCTGTGTTCAGAAACTTGGCCTGCCCAGTCTGAATGAGTTATTAAGGTGGAAGTAGGATACTGTTGTTCCTAAACACCAGAAAAACTTCTCATTAGAGTAAAATGCAAGAAAGTCTGTAAATATTTTTGAAGGATCCCAAAATTAGAAACCAATGTTCTTTACAACAAGATCCCTGATCATTTCAGAGCTACTTTCTCAGTTTGTTTGACACATTTCAGTGCATTTCCTATTGCTACTGCATACATGTTATTGCTTTGATCATTAAAAATACTTTTACACATTGTCATTTCCTTTCTCTTTCTACAGCGGGTGATCTGTCCAATGAGCTTGTGCGGCATTTCCTGATCGAGTGCACACCGAAAGGTGTGCGGTTAAAAGGCTGCCCCAACGAACCCTACTTTGGTAAGTATCTGTTAATGTCTGCAATTCATTTTAATGAGCACATGAATGTTGCTAGGCATGGTCAATATCTCCCTCTAGTGGCTGTAATCAGCAGCGGCATGCAACTATTTGTTTCCATTTTATTTTTCACTCATTTGGTGTCAGTAGTTTTTTTTTTTTTTTTTTTTTAAGAAATTAATACTTTTGTTCAGCAAGGATGCATTAAATTGATCAAAAGAAACATTAAAGACTATATTGAAACATTTCTTGAAAAATGCTGTTCTTTTGAACTTTATATTCTTAAAATAAAAATTATCAGTTTACACAAAAATATTAAACAGAACTACTGATTTCAACATTCATAATAAGAAATGTTTCTTGAGCACTGAATCAGCATATCAGAATGATTTATGAAGGATCATGGGACACTGAAGAAGTAATGATGCTGAAAATTCAGTTTTGCCATCACGTAAATAAATTATATTTTAAAATATTCTATATTGCCAAAAGTATTGGGACACCCCTTCAAATCATTGAATTCAGGTGTTTCAATCACTTCCATGGCCATAGGTGTATAAAATCAAGCACCTATGCATGCAGACGCTTCTTCAAACATTTGTGAAAGAATGGGTCGCTCTCAGGAGCTCAAAGAATTCAAGCATGATACCGTGATAGGTTGCCACCTGTGCATTAAGTCCATTCGTGAAATTACCTCACTACTAAATATTCCACAGTCAACTGTTAGTGGTATTATAACAAAGTGTAAGTAATTGGGAACAACAGCAGCTCAGCCACGAAGTGGTTGGCCACGTAAAATCACAGAGCGGGGTCAGCGCATGCTGAGGCTCACAGTGTGCAGAAGTCGCCAACTTTCTGTAGAGTCAATAGCTACAGACCTCCACTTCATGTGGCCTTCAGATTAGCTCAAGAACAATGCATAGAGAGCATCATGGAATGGGTTTCCATGGCTGAGCAGGTGCATCCAAGTCTTACATCACCAAGTGCAATGCAAAGCGTCGGATGCAGTGATGTAAAGCCCGCCACCACTAGACTCTAGAGCAGTGGAGACGTGTTCTCTGGAGTGATGAATCACGCTTCTCTGTCTGGCAATCCAATGGTTCGGCGGTTGCCAGGAGAACGGTACTTGCCTGACTGCATTGTGCTAAGTGTAAAGTTTGGTGGACGGGGGATTATGGTGTGGGGTTGTTTTTCAGGGGTTGGGCTTGGCCCCTTTGTTCCAGTCAAATGAACTGAGCCCTGATCTCAACCTGATAGAACATCTTTTGGATGAATTAGAGTGGAGACTGCAAGCCAGGCCTTCTTGTCCATTATCAGTGCCTGACCTCACAAATGCGCTTCTAGAAGAATGGTCAAATATTCCCATAAACACACTCCTAAACCTTATGGAAAGCCTTCCCAGAAGAGTTAAAGCTGTTATAGCTGCAAAGGGTGGGGCAACTCCATATTAAACCCTACTGATTAAGAATGGGATGTCAATAAAGTTCATGCGCATGTAAAGGCAGGCTTCTGAAAACTTTTGCCAATATAGTGTATATTCAAATAGAAAACAGTTATTTTAGATTGTAATAATATTTCACAATATACTATAGCATAACAGACTTCTAAAAGCATTTAAAACATTCAACTTCAAACTCCCAACTGTTGAACAGTTGTGCATATCTTTTTAAATAATCAAAATTGCAACAACCGTGAATTGCAGTTATATGGAAAATAATATGGTAAAACTATTTAGCTAAACTAAATAAAAATGCTACGTTCCTTGTGTGTACAGGAAGTCTCACAGCTTTGGTGTGTCAACATTCAATCACACCCTTGGCTTTACCCTGCAGACTTATCATCCCAAGCAGAGGTATGTAATGTTATTATATTTACATTTATGCATTTAGCAGACGCTTTTATCCAAAGCGACTTACAACTTGGGGAAACATGAAGCGATTGGTTAGTGTTTTAGTGATTATTAGTGTGTGTCTGGATGTGTTTTTTCTCTCTGGTGTTACTGTACTAACTGGATTGGCCCTACTTTCTTTAGACCCTCTAGAAGAGTTAAATGAATCTCCAGCACAAACATCTACAAATTCTGCAGCAGAGCTACTTAAACAGGGAGCAGGTAATTGAATATGTGTGTGCATGCTGAATTTCATCGGTGATTACTGTATAGGGAATGTGTTCCATGTGCTAATGTGTATGTGTGTTGTTCAGCGTGTAACGTGTGGTTCCTGGGGAGTGTAGAGCTGGAGTCTCTGACAGGAGTTCAGGGTGTTCAGAAGGCCACCACTGTGATTTTCAGTATGGATCCAACACCCATATCCACTGTTGTTCACTTTAAAGTGTCTGCGCAGGGAATCACCCTCACAGACAACCAGAGGAAGTGAGTCTCTCTCTCTTGATGTTTCTGTTTCTTAAGTTGAATTCATGGTCCGGTGGGTTTTTAGGGGGAGATGGTGACAATGTAATGCCAACATTTTGATAAAATGAAATGGCACATTTGTGTTAGTGACATATTCACTTCAACATTATTCAGAGATGAGTGCTATTTTGAAAACTAATTGTAGGTAATGTTGTGTGAAATGTTTTGTCCAATGTCTCATAAGCAGCTGTTGTTTTTGTGTGTAATTTGTTTTTGTATTTTGTATAATTTTGTATAACTTTATATTTTTGAAAGAACTCTCTTATGTTCACCAGGGCTGCAATTATGTGATAAAAAAATAAAGTAAAACAGCTATATTGTGAAATGTTACATTTTAAAATAACAGTTTTCTATTTTAATATATTTTAAAATGTAGTTTATTCCTGTGATGGCAAAGCTGAATTCTCAGCATCATTACTCCAGTCTTCAGTGTTCTGTGATCCTTTAGAAATCATTCTAATATGCTGATTTGCTACTGAAGAAATCTCTTATTCTCAATGTTGAAAACAGTTGTGCTGCTTAATATTTTTTAGGATTGTTTAATGAATAGAAAATTCAAAAGAACAGCATTTATTTGAAATAGAAATATTTTGTAATGTTATAAATGTCTTTAAATAAATGTAGAACTTTTGAACGATAAGGTTATACATAAACATTATATATATAAGATGTTTTATTATGACCGCTGACAGGTGAAGTAAATAACACTGATTTTCTCTTCATCACGGCACCTGTTAGTGGGTGGGATATATTAGGCAGCAAGTGAACATTTTGTCCTCAAAGTTGACGTGTTAGAAGCAGGAAAAATAGGCAAGTGTAGGATTTGAGTGAGTTTGACAAGGGCCAAATTGTGATGGCTAGACGACTGGGTCAGAGCATCTCCAAAACTGCAGCTCTTGTGTGGTGTTCCCGGTCTGCAGTTGTCAGTATCTATCAAAAGTGGTCCAAAGAAGGAACAGAGGTGAACTGTCGACAGGGTCATGAGCCAAGGCTCATTGATGCACGTGGGGAGTGAAGGCTAGCCCGTGTGGTCCGATCAAAGACGAGCTACTGTAGCTCAAATTGCTCAAGAAGTTAACGCTGGTTCTGATAGAAAGGTGTCAGAATACACAGTGTATCGCAGTTTGTTGTGTATGGGGCTGCATAGCCTCAGACCAGTCAGGGTGCCCATGCTGACCCCTGTCCACCACCGAAAGTGCCAACAGTGGGCACGTGAGCATCAGAACTGGACTACAGAACAATGGAAGAAGGTGGCCTGGTCTGATGAATCATGTTTTCTTTTACATCACGTGGATGGACCACTTACCTGGGGAACACATGGCACCAGGATGCACTATTTGAGGGATATTTACAGTTTATGTCAAGTTTAGGCTTACAACTAGGGTTCGGTGTTTCTACATCAGTGTTATTCACCTATCATTTTCCTAACCTATCACATCCCCTTTAGGGATAAGTCATGAGTAGGGTTAGGTTTAGGGGTAGTGATAGGGTTAGGATCAATAAAATATGTTGATTCAGGAACATGTCTTACTTGGCGGCAAAATCATGGTGGCCATAATGTATATAACTACAATGTTGTCTTGAGTTTTTATATTACTTTGTGTTTACAGATTGTTCTTCCGGAGACACTATGCTGTCAACACAGTGATATTCTGTGCCCTGGATCCTCAGGACAGGAAGTACGTAACACACACACACATTCTTGAATATGTGGTTTGCGGGGCTCTCCATAGGTATAATGTTTTTTATACTGTACAAACCGTATATTCTATCCCCCTACACTAACTCTACCCCTAAACCTACCCATCACACAAAATAAAATAAAAAAAACCACTGTTTATCACTGTTTATGTTAGTATGTTTATTAATCCATTTTCCCATGAGTCCGTGTGCATTCAGGTTGAAGTCCCCATGATGATAGAAAAACATGAGCACACACGTTGGGTTTCCATGTTTTATGGGCACTTTTAAACTATGATTTTTATACTGTACAAATAGTATTTTCTATTCCCTACCCCTAAACCTACCCATCAAAGAACGTTCTGCATTTTTACATTTTCAAAAAACTTCACTCATGAATTATAAGCTGTTTTTTTTGTTCCCACACGGTCAAAAATGTTTGGTTTTTTAACTATCCTTGTGGGGCCATTTGGTCCTAACAATGTAGGTCTCACCATGCCCACACACACGTCATTATGAGGACATTTCATAGGCGTAATGGTTTTTATACTGAGCTAATGGTATTTTCTAACCCTTAACCCCACCCCTAAACACAACCATCACAGAAAACGTTCAGCATTTTTAATAAAAATTTGGCAATTTGAATTAATTCAATTTAACATTACATTTTTTGTTGGGTTTTTGTGCTATGTTCTGACTTCTCTACTGATCTGTTCACAGATGGAAAAAAGACGGCTGCACAGCTGCAAAGTAAGTCTCAATCTCAGTTTTGAAGTAGTGCTAGTTGTGTAGTTGATTAAACATGCTCCTTGTACATGTGTGTACATTTATTCATCGTTGTACATGTGTTTTTGTGTAACAGGATCTTTGGCTTTATTGCGAGGAAAAGCGGCAGCGGCACAGAGAATGTGTGTCACCTGTTTGCCGAACACGACCCCGAGCAGCCCGCCAGCGCCATTGTCAACTTTGTCTCCAAGGTGATGATAGGCTCTCAGAAGACCAAATAGAAAAAAATCATACACTGAGATTCTTTGGGGTGGGAACCAACTTCACATCCTCAGCTTCAGATGTAGAAGACCAAAACATATTTACAGTTTTCGCTACAGTTACGTGATCAGTTTCGGTTGCTGATGGTGTTGAGACAATGAAACATCAGTATTGCAATAGATTAAACTTCTCCCTGTTATTTTGACAAAATGGGGCATCGCTAAACTTCATGGGGACCAGGAACAAATTTATAGGTGGCCACCCTTTTCACAAGTCCCAGGACAACATTCCTGATGACGGCTCCGAGGATGTTTTCCACAGGACGTCTTTGAAATCCATGCAGTACTGTTGCATCACAGGACGCGTCCAGTAGGGAGCGCCACACTTCTTTGGCTCACTCTCGCACTGCCATAAACAGAGTCTGCTCAAAGCAAAGTTGAAGGCCCAAGGGGAAAAATGACAGTTTTTTTATTTTTATTTGAGCTGCTTAGAATACTTTTTTTGCCGTTTCGTTTGCAGTATTTCGGAGGTTGCTGGTTTCGTTTGTAAATAATAATTATAATAATGGAGGTGTAACTGTAGATTAATTTGTGTCTGGGCACATACATCCACAAGATGCAGACCAAAGAGCATTTCGCATATATCAATTTACAAAGCTTAAATGTTTTTGATTTTATAAATATATATGTGTATACGTTATCAAATACCACGTTTATGTTTTTATAGCTCAAAATATTCAGTACATTGTTGTTTATCTGTGTATTTGTTTATAAGTGCGGAGCTAACATTTTAAGTCAATGACAAGTGGTTTCCTTAAAAAGCATGTCGGCTTAACTTTGTTTATATATTTGGAAATATTTATCTCATAACTCATATTCTGTGTATACTCCTCTCTTACTCATCTATGCGGCATGAGTGTTAAAACGTCTTATTTGATAAATCACCTCATTTGAGGTAAGCAACATAACATTACTCATGTAAACTTCTGGCATATTATTTTTTACCGAACAAGTGTAAATGCTTGATCAAAGAGGATTCTGAGTTAAAAGTTTCACTTGGAATAAATCTGAATCAGACATAAATGTGCATGTGCCATTACTTATTTTTCTTACTTTAAGCTGCAAGGACTGTGTTTTCTTTTCTTTAGGCCTACTTTTCTTGTACTGTCTAACTCTTTGGTTTATTTGTAAACTAATGTTTTATGGAGTGTATACATGCACAGAATACAATAAAGATATTGTATGGTACTAAATTAGGACAGCGTTTGTCATGAAAGGACATCTATCATGAGCTTCTGTGAGCATGCTAGTTGGTTCACTTGCAGCTTAAGGCCACAATCATACACAAAAATGTATGCTAGTTACGCTGACTTGTTTTCTTACCTTATGGCTGTAACAAACTTCAGTGGTAGATTACACTCTAAAAAAAAAAGGTTCTATATGGCACCAAAAATGGTTCTTGGCTCGTAATCATAGAGGAACCTTTTTTAGTGCTATATAGCACCAATTTTGGTGCTTCAGTGATTTTTCAGCGGTTCTTCAGAGGTTCTTCACTGGTTCTTTGACTAAGGTGCTATATAGCACCTCTGAAGAACCACTGAAGCACCAAAATTGGTGCTATATAGCACTAAAAAAGGTTCCCCTATGATTACGAGCCAAGAACCATTTTTGGTGCCATATAGAACCTTTTTTTTTTTGAGTGTAGTGGTAGATCTTTAAAATGGCTGTGCTATTAAATGTGATATAGTGATATTTTGTATAGCTAGCTAGCTACAAACATATTAGCTGCTCCCAAAATCATGTAGGCCTGTTATATAGTAGGTACTACATTTGGTTTGGAACTTACAACATATTTTGCGACATATATATAGTATGAATGTGTGTGAATTAAATTTGAATATTGGCTACTGTTGTCTTTGTCATGTGACCTACCGGCTTCGTTATTTCGCTTCACTGCCCATTACAAAACCTCTCCTGTGGCCTCATGGGATAGTAAAATGATAATTGGACCTGAAGTAGTAAATCATCCAGCTACATTTTGCCTACTGATTTATGAATACCATGAATTTGGACATGATACTTAACTCACATAGCCTACATGGCAAAAACCCCAGTGTTAAATTAACACTCCTCAGAGTTTACTTGAGTCCACACTCAGGAGTGTTAAAAGTAACTCTGAAACGGTGTTTCAGATAATTAAGTGATTAATTGAGTAATGATTGGCCATTAGTGATGAACACGGCTGTTAACCAGCAGAATCACTGAAGGGAAGAGTCGGCATTATGGTGATCAGTGTTTGCTTTAGTTTTAGTTTTTAATATTAGATTATGTTTGAGAGAAACCAAGAGGAAATGTATCCAAACCATGTGTTGTTGGTTATAAATATAATCAAAGATTGGATAAGAATGATCTCAGTTAACTACAGGATGATTATGCCACTATCACCTGATTTCACTATCACCTATATTTTCTCTGTGCTTTCTTTGTCGCAACAAATGTGTTTTATAAACACACAGTTAAAGCAGCCAAGAAAAAAAAATATGTTAAAAAAAGTCACTGCGATCATCATAATGGCGACTCTTCCCTTCAGTGAATCTTGTTAACAGCAGATGTTCATCACTAATGGCCAATCACCACTCAATTAATCACTTAATTAACTTTAACACTGCTTCGGAGTTACTTTTAACACACTTGAGTGTGGACTCAAATAATCTCTGAGGAGTGTTAATTTAACACTGGGGTTTTTGCTGTGCACTGTTTTTCACATACAGGTGCTGGTCATATAATTAGAATATCATCAAAAAGTTTATTTATTTCACTAATTCCATTCAAAAAGTGAAACTTGTATATTATATTCATTCATTACACACAGACTTATATATTTCAAATGTTTATTTATTTTAATTTTGATGATTATAACTGACAACTAAGGAAAATCCCAAATTCAGTATCTCAGAAAATTAGAATATTGTGAAAATGGTCAATATTGAAGACACCTGGTGCCACACTCTAATCAGCTAATTAACTCAAAACACCTGCAAAGGCCTTTAAATGGTCTCTCAGTCTAGTTCTGTAGGCTACACAATCATGGGGAAGACTGCTGACTTGACAGTTGTCCAAAAGACAACCATTGACACCTTGCACATGGAGGGCAAGACACAAAAGATCATTGCAAAAGAGGCTGGCTGTTCAGCTCTGTGTCAAAGCACATTAATAGAGAGGCGAAGGGAAGGAAAAGATGTGGTAGAAAAAAGAGTACAAGCAATAGGGATAACCGCACCCTGGAGAGGATTGTGAAACAAAACCCATTCAAAAATGTGGGGGAGATTCACAAAGAGTGGACTGCAGCTGGAGTCAGTGCTTCAAGAACCACTACACACAGACGTATGCAAGACATGGGTTTCAGCTGTCGCATTCCTTGTGTCAAGCCACTCTTGAACAACAGACAGCGTCAGAAGCGTTTTGCCTGGGCTGAAGACAAAAAGGACAGGACTGCTGCTGAGTGGTCCAAAGTTATGTTCTCTGATGAAAGTAAATTTTGCATTTCCTTTGGAAATCAGGGTCCCAGAGTCTGGAGGAAGAGAGGAGAGGCACACAATCCACGTTGCTTGAGGTCCAGTGTAAAGTTTCCACAGTCAGTGATGGTTTGGGGTGCCATGTCATCTGCTGGTGTTGGTCCACTGTGTTTTCTGAGGTCCAAGGTCAACGCAGTTTTAGAGCACTTCATGCTTCCTGCTGCTGACCAACTTTATGGAGATGCAGATTTCAATTTTCAACAGGACCTGCACACAATGCCAAAGCAACCAGTACCTGGTTTAAGGACCATTGTATCCCTGTTCTTAATTGGCCAGCAAACGTGCCTGACCTTAACCCCATAGAAAATCTATGGGGTGTTGTGAAGAGGAAGATGCGATATGCCAGACCCAACAATGCAGAAGAGCTGAAGGCCACTATCAGAGCGACCTGGGCTCTCATAACACCCGAGCAGTGCCACAGACTGACCGTCTCCATGCCATGCCGCATTGCTGTAGTAATTCAGGCAAAAGTAGGCCCCAACTTTGAGTGCTGGACATGCTAATACTTTTCATGTTCATACTTTTCAGTTGGCCAAGATTTCTAAAAATCCTTTCTTTGTATTGGTCTTAAGTAATATTCTAATTTTCTGAGATACTGAATTTGGGATTATAATCATGAAAATTAAAATAAATAAATATTTGAAATATATCAGTCTGTGTGTAATGAATGAATATAATATACAAGTTTCACTTTTTGAATGGAATTAGTGAAATAAATCAACTTTTTGATGATATTCTAATTATATGACCAGCACCTGTACTATATAGCATGGAAGTAGGCTTTCAGACATAAGGTTTAACTAAATAGCTTTAACTTGTTCAGCAATGTTTTTACTGTAATGCCCTGCTCACACCAAGAATGAAAACTATAACGATATTAGCATCCACAGTAATGTACAATAGCATTCTGTTTATTATAAGCGTTCACTGCATTTATTATGTCTCCTGCTTTAAATGTTTAAGCTCTTTAAACCTGCAGTCTGTAACTTTTTTGGTTCTCCTTACCAGCATTGCCCGATTCATAATGGTAAGCTTGTGTTCTACATTTTTACAGGTGGGTTTCCATGGGAAATTCGAGCATACCGCCATTTGTCTTTGCGTCATTACGTCACATCTGTATACATAAAGAAGGAGTCCGGCTAGTAGGCTATATCGTATGTGAGGATGCTGCAGGTGGCAAATCATTTATAGCCTTTTCTTTCAGCAGCTGTAATAATTAATTATCATTTTGATGGTGGATTGTAATCCAGAAAGGTCCAAACGACAATCATCAAAACTCATCAAACTGGAGATTCACCCGTAGTCAAAAGCAAAAGATTAGACTGTACAGAAATTGAAGTCTACAGGTAACGCTAATACACACTAAATACACGTAGTCACTCAATGCTGATGTTGTTAACATTAACAATTTGAGAACAAAGTATAACAATAATAATAATTTGCATGGTTTGATGTGATATGAGCTAAGTGATCGTTAGACTCAATCACCGTTGGTAGCGCAGTTTATATTTATATTGTAATGCTTTTTTTCCCTCAGAACAAAAGTGGCAGACATGTTACTTCAGATGACATTTATCGGTGAAAATTCTTATTTTGGTCATCCTTCCAAGATGGAGAATTTGTGATTCCGAAGTACAGTATCCACACCGGTGCGGGTGACTGAACGACAGCCACACATACTCCTAAAAACATTAGATTCATCCGCGCTGAGGAGCCGCGCCGATGCATAACCCACGTTCCACAAATAACTGCAAGTGCAGGTTTCAAACAGAGATGGTGACAAAGAGGCAAAACTTAAGCCAATTTTTTTTGTATCATTTTTTTTATCAAACTATAATAATTTTGCTCCACTCTGTTGTTATCATTATATTTGTGGTGTGGAATTAGTTTTTTTGTTTTGTTTTTTACAACAAAAAAATAGGTAATTCTGATATGTTTTTGAGGGTGCTTAATAGCATGAAATAGATGTGTGTTGTCTTGTCTGCTGAAGTAAGTTCTTATATTGCACGATCAGTCACATGACATTTAGAAATGAGGTGATTGGCTCTCATGAAGAAAAGATGGCAGCATCCATGTTATGCGTTTCCAGGACTGTGTGCACCAGCCGAGCAACTGCCATTGAGGTGAATGAATGCCAAACGGCTAGCTTTTTTACAGGTATGTTACAACTCACATAAACGGGATGAAATTAGTTTGAAAACTTCTGTCAGGTAGCAAGGACTTTGTGTCGTAGGACAAGAAAAGCGGACCCACTTCATATTAGGTGGCCTTAACTACTATGTACTAACATTTTAATTAAACATTTGATACAATGCACTTATTGTGTACATACATGTTTTTACATTGTACTTACTTTTTTTTTTAATACCTGCATGTAATTACATCTGTAATTAATTTCTGTAGTTACATTTGTAATTACACAGTTGACACTTCCCTTACACCAAACCCTACCCTTAAACTTACCCATACCACCACACCTGTCTCTAACTCTACCCGTATCCCACCTCAATATCAGCAAAGGTGTTTTGCAATACAATTTGAACACAGTAAGTACATTGTACTTATTCTTTGATGCAAGTACATAGTAGTTAAGGCCACCTAATATAAAGTGGGGCCAGAAAAGCTTTAATATTACAACATGACAATCTCAAAGACATTGAATCAGCATAGTGTGGTAGACTGCAGGTGGCATGATCTCACTATATTCTCTGGTGTGTGTGAGAGAGAGAGAGAGAGAGAGAGAGAGAGAGAGGGCAGTATAATGGTTTGCTTATTCAGAGGTTTGGTCGGATATAAAGATAGTGTCTCACTTGTTCAGATGTGATTACTGATTAAACAAACTGCCCTTTATACAGGCTCGGGCAAGGGGGTGGAGGTGGAAATTAAACAAGAAAGAATGAGACACAAAGAAACTGAGAAAGAAAACGTATTTTCTGAGTCAGCTAAGCTGAGCGCCCCCTTCTGACCCACCTTCCCAAATACAACAAGCTCTGAGAGTGCGTTCTCTTACTTTTCTGTTTCTTTAACCTTCTCACTATGGGCTTCAGTATGATTGAGAGGAATGCCAGTCATGCAACTCTCCAGACACACACACACACAATTCATCTCAACACCCCGCAGGTCTCCACATGTTTGCATAAACGCACACATTGGAAAAGAGTCACAGTCGGGAGAGTTTGATTAAGCGCTGTGAGTGTATTACACATATCTAAAACAAAGACCTGTGTGTGTGTATGTCTGGAGAGCTGTGTGGGTCAGCCATTCCTCTTCATCAGACTCATGGTCACGACTGTGAGCTCTGTGTTTTTTTGTGTATGTTTAGTTTTGCACGTTTTCGCTTGCCGTCGAGTTCCAACATTACCTCTGGAGTGTGAGCTTTGGCCATAAAGGCGCATTGTGAATGTGTCATAAGTGTGGCCCTGAGGTGGTATTTTCTATATGGATACAGACTTTGACCCTGAGCTTAATTATTTGTGGGTTGGGGGTGCAAGAGGTCACTGAAAATTTGTATTTGAATGAAATGTGATAGACAGGGGGTACGTGCAGTACGTGGTTGGGTGCAGAGTTGTTATAGTTAAACTAAAACTAGAACCATAAAAAATGTTTTACTTGAAATAAAACAGGTTTAAGGTTTTTTTTATATATTTTTTATTTCAGCTAGTTGCCAAGGAAACATGTCTCATTTTTATTGAGCTCAACTTGATGTACTAAAACAACAAAAACTGAAATAAAAATGTGTAATAAATAAATATTCAAATATAAAATTGATATTTATAAAATTAAGACTTCAGATGCAAAAACCCAAGTCCATCTGACATTTTTCTTTTAAATTAGCTTTTTTTTCTTCTTTTTTTTCAGGCTCCTATATTTAGGTTCAGGAATTCGACTAATAGCAATGAAAAGGTTATTAGTCAGTTATTAAAATGCCTTATTTTCAAAAATGTCACTGATTAGTGTAAAAACATAAAAGTGCTAATTTAAAAGAAAAATGTCTGAAAAATATTAGACAGGCTTAGAGGTTTTTGCATATATACACACTATATTGCCAAAAGTTTTGGGACACCTGCCTTTACATGTAGATGAACTTTAATGGCATCCCATTCTTAATCCGTAGGATTTAATATGGAGTTGGCCCACCCTTTGCAGCTATAACAGCTTCAACTCTTCTGGGAATGCTTTCCACAAGGTTTAGGAGTGTGTTTATGGGAATTTTTGACCATTCTTCTAGAAGCGCATTTGTGAGGTCAGGCCCTGATGTTGGACGAGAAGGCCTGGCTCACAGTCCCCACTGTAATTCATCCCAAAAGGTGTTCTATCGGTTTGATGTCAGAACACCAATCTCGCTCATCCATGTCTTTATGGACCTTGCTTTGTGCACTGGTGCACAGTCATGTTGGAACAAAAAGGGGCCATCTCCAACTGTGTCCACAAAGTTGGGAGAATGAAATTGTCCAAAATGTCTTGGTATGCTGAAGCATTAAGAGTGCCTTTCACTGGAACTAAGTGGCCAAGCCCAAGCTCTGGAAACAACCCCACACAATAATCCCCCCTCTACCAAACCTTATACTTGGGACAGTGCAGTCAGGCAAGTGCCGTTCTCCTGGAAACCACCAAAGCCAGACTCGTCCATGGTCTATCGGATTGCCAGACGGGGAAGCGTGATTCATCACCCCAGAGAACACGTCTCCACTGCTCTAGAGTCCAGTAGCAGTGTGCTTTACACCACTGCACCCGATGCTTTGCATTGCACTTGTTGATGTAAGGCTTGGCTGCAGTTGCTCGGCCATGGAAACCCATTCCATGAAGCTCTCTACGCACTGTTCTTGAGCTAATCTGAAGGCCACATGAAGTTTGGAGGTCGGTAGTTATTGACTCATGAAAACATAAAACAGGAAATGACCCCTGAAAGAGAGGACCCCGCAGACCATCTGTGTGTCAAGTTCAGTAAAATACCATATTTATAGTTTAATAATGAATTATCTTTATTAAAAAATACATTTTCCCTTGAAAAACATGTTAAGAATGTTTTTGAAAATAATGATTAATGTGATTAATGTGTACACATGTATTCTAGGTGTAAGGAAAATGCTATTACTTTTCTTACTTTATGGTTACACCACATGTCATATTTACAGTTATTCAATTGAATTGTTACTGAAAAATTATATGAAAGTTTTTTAAATTCACATGAAACCACCGTGAACACAAAAGTGCTAAACTAGATTTTTTCCCCCCATTTATCATGGATACTCTTAGTCCTTCAGTATTACCACAAAAGCCACACGTGACCTTCATCACAATCATATGTGTGCATACACAACCAGCCGAAAAGCCAAGACCTTGTTGTATACCTCCTTCCTGTGTGTGTGTGTGTGTGTGTGTGTGTGTGTGTGTGTGTGTGTGTGTGTGTGTGTGTGTGTGTGTGTGTGTGTGTGTGTGTGTGTGTGTGTGTGTGTGTGTGTGTGTGTGTGTGTGTGTTTGAGTGAAACAGATCTGGTGGGGTGGGGGGGTTGAAGGGATGACCTCATCAGGAAAGGAAACTTTCCCACAGTCTGTACACAAAGCCTGTTGTCAAAAGGTGAACTGAAAGAGAAAGAGAATAAATTTAACACACTGGATAAAAAAGGCCTAATCTCAATATACAACCTCTCTATAAAAGACATCTCAGCTCAAATATTTAGCAGCGAATAAATAGTGGCTCTCACTCATGTCAAATTTGTTCCAGAAAAGATTCTTGAGACGACGACGAGGTGCCATTTTGTCTTGTCTCATTGCCAAGCTCTTAACAGCCATCATGAGGGGGATTATTGGTTTATCACGCAAACAAATATTTTCTTAATGACTGTCAACGTACAATATATGACACATGTCTTTCTTAAACACTCTTGACATGTTTAATTCGGCGCTGGAACACGCTTTCAATCGTAGGCGGTGCCGATTAGCTGAGGTATGCGATATACACTCACCTAAAGGATTATTAGGAACACCTGTTCAATTTATCATTAATGTAATTATCTAATCAACCAATCACATGGCAGTTGCTTCAATGCATTTAGGGGTGTGGTCCTGGTCAAGACAATCTCCTGAACTCCAAACTGAATGTCAGAATGGGAAAGAAAGGTGATTTAAGCAATTTTGAGCGTGGCATGGTTGTTGGTCCAGACGGGCCGGTCTGAGTATTTCACAATCTGCTACTGGGAGTTACTGGGATTTCCATTCACAACAATTTCTAGGGTTCACAAAGAATGGTGTGAAAAGGGAAAAACATCCAGTATGCGGCAGTCCTGTGGGCGAAAATGCCTTGTTGATGCTAGAGGTCAGAGGAGAATGGGCCGACTGATTCAAGCTGATAGAAAGCAACTTTGACTGAAATAACCACTCGTTACAACCGAGGTATGCAGCAAAGCATTTGTAAAGCCACAACACGCACAACCTTGAGGAGGATGGGCTACAACAGCAGAAGACCCCACTGGGTACCACTCATCTCCATTACAAATAGAAAAAAGAGGCTACAATTTGCACGAGCTCACCAAAATTGGACAGTTGAAGACTGGAAAAATGTTGCCTGGTCTGATGAGTCTCGATTTCTGTTGAGACATTCAGATGGTAGAGTCAGAATTTGGCGTAAACAGAATGAGAACATGGATCCATCATGCCTTGTTACCACTGTGCAGGCTGGTGGTGGTGTAATGGTGTGGGGGATGTTTTCTTGGCACACTTTAGGCCCCTTAGTGCCAATTGGGCATCATTTAAATGCCACGGCCTACCTGAGCATTGTTTCTGACCATGTCCATCCCTTTATGACCACCATGTACCCATCCTCTGATGGCTACTTCCAGCAGGATAATGCACCATGTCACAAAGCTCAAATAATTTCAAATTGGTTTCTTGAACATGACAATGAGTTCACTGTACTAAAATGGCCCCCACAGTCACCAGATCTCAACCCAATAGAGCATCTTTGGGATGTGGTGGAATGGGAGCTTCGTGCCCTGGATGTGCATCCCACAAATCTCCATCAACTGCAAGATGCTATTCCTATCAATATGGGCCAACATTTCTAAAGAATGCTTTCAGCACCTTGTTGAATCAATGCCACGTAGAATTAAGGCAGTTCTGAAGGCGAAAGGGGGTCAAACACAGTATTAGTATGGTGTTCCTAATATTCCTTTAGGTGAGTGTACATGCACGGGTGATCATTACAGATGGTGGCCCAGCACACGAGTTATGCCTCTGCGACAGGACACTGGACTGATGATGTATTGCTATTAAACTGCCGAGTGTTTTTGTCTGGCTTGTAGACCGCTTGCAGCGGTTTCTAAATGAACCAAATGAGCGTTTTTTCCGGGAAATGGTGTTTTATGCTTTTGCACTACACAATCTTCTCATGCAATATGACAGAGGCACATTCTTGGGCCTCCTCTCAGATGGGCCACAGAAAAACCATAAAATTGTGTGAATGTTACCATATGAAATATGAAAATGCTCGATGACATGCTGGATGAGGGATTCTGGTGTCTGGTGAAGTCAAATTCAGTGGCACTGGTACAACAGTGAGGACATCTGAAGAGAATACTGTAATGTCCAGCGGCTTTAAGGCCTCAGTATTTCGGAATGAAACTTTTTGATTTTGTTTGAAACATCTGTCATCCTTAATGAATTTGCTTGTTTGTCCAGTCTGGTTTACACTAGTTATGTTTACATGCATCCAAAAAGTCTGTTATTAATCGGCTTGATGGCTTAATTGGATTGAAAAGCCTTCATGTAAGCACCTCAATCGATCCGATAAAGCTCCATCCAACTGAATTTTCGATCGGATTGAAAGGGCTGGTGTAGACCTGAAATAACCTGATCAATAGGGAAAAAGTAACTGTAACTGTTTATCTTCTCAGTCAGATTCAAAAATACCTTGCACACATGTTTACATATGTTTTACTTCTTATGTTTATTTCTTTCGAACTGGTCAGTGGAGGAGACTGAATATTTACTAAATAATCTGTCAGCTTTCCTTTCAGATATGTAATCACGGCAAAAACAACAATTCTCATTCACAGTTGCGATGAAAATAAACTAAATAAATACATACATACATAATTGCATGTATACATACAGTGGGGAGAACAAGTATTTGATACACTGCCGCATGTAGAGGTCTGTAATTTTTATCATAGGTACACTTCAACTGTGACAGACGGAATCTAAAACAAAAAATCCAGAAAATCACATTGTATGATTTTTAAATAATTGACATAAGTATTTGATCCCCACCAACCAGTAAGAATTCCGGCTCTCACAGACCTGTTTGTTTTTCTTTAAGAAGCCCTCCTGTTCTCCACTCATTAGCTGTATTAACTGCACCAGTTTGAACTCGTTACCTAAAAGACACCTGTCCACACACTCAATCAAACAGACTCCAACCTCTCCACAATGGCCAAGACTAGAGAGCTGTGTAAGGACATCAGGGATAAAATTGTAGATCTGCACAAGGCTGGGATGGACTACAGGACAATAGGCAAGCAGCTTGGTGAGAAGGCAACAACTGTTGGTGCAATTATTAGAAAATGGAAGTTCAAGATGACGGTCAATCTCCCTCGGTCTGGGGCACCATCCAAGATCTCACCTCGTGGGGCATCAATGATCATGAGTAAGGTGAGGGATCAGCCCAGAACTACATGGCAGGACCTGGTCAATGACCTGAAGAGAGCTGGGTCCACAGTCTCAAAGAAAACCATTAGTAACACACTACGCAGTCATGGATTAAAATCTTGCAGCGCACGCAAGGTCCCCCTGCTCAAGCCAGCGCATGTCCAGGCCCATCTGAAGTTTGCCAGTGACCATCTGGATGATCCAGAGGAGGAATGGGAGAAGGTCATGTGGTCTGATGAGACAAAAATAGAGCTTTTTGGTCTAAACTCCACTCGCCGTGTTTGGAGGAAGAAGAAGGATGAGTACAACCCCAAGAACATGTCATTTCTGGATTTTTGTTTTAGATTCCGTCTCTCACAGTTGAAGAGTACCTATGATAAAAATGGCAGACCTCTACATGCTTTGTAAGTGGGCAAACCTGCAAAATCGGCAGTGTATCAAATACTTGTTCTCCCCACTGTACATACATGCATGCATACTAGCTTTCATACATACATTCATGCATGCATATTAGTATGCATGCATACATGCATACTAGCTTTCGTACATACATACATACATACATACATACATACATACATACATACATACCTGCATACTAGCTTACATACATACTTGGATGCATGCATAGTGCATACATACGTACATACATGCATACTAGCTTTCATACATGCATACTTGGATGCATGCATACATACATGCATCAATACTTGCAAACATACATGCATATATGTCCATAGGGAATGAGGTGTGGTTTGGAAATTCTTTATTATTTTCTTTATGTGTAACCATACCTTCTGCATAATGAAAATTATTATAGAAAATATCATTTACAAAATATTAATTTACGGAACAATGACATTGTACAATATAAGATCAAGAAAGAGTAAAGAGTCTTTTATAGAATAAAAGTGTTGCTTGGTTTAATTCAAAGTCATATTTTTCTATTTCATATAAATGTACTAATGAAATTTAGGGAAATTGAAACTAAAATGAATTTAAATGAATGCATCCTTAGTAGAGCATACAGCATATAGATGGTAAGGTCATGGGTTCATTTCCAGGAAATACCTGAACTGATAACACCTTGAATGCAGTTGGATATATGCGTTCAACAAATTCATAAATGTTTATTTTAAATGTAATTTTTGATTCATATGTTGCTTACAAAAAATGTCAGGAAACTGTCAGTAAAAAAGATGATTTTTGATCTCTGAATGGTGTAATTAGATTAAAATTATTAACCAAATATTTTATTTTCTAATTTTAGTATCTGTAATATCTTTCTGCTATTACAAACACTTCAGGAAGTCAAATATGTGCACTTCAGGTGAGTGCATGTAATAGGGCTTTGGCCCTCATGTTGACCTGGGCCTTTGGGTGTCAAGATACCCCGGGGCTTCTGCTTTGAAGTGAACAGTTCGCACATGCACGTGCCCAATTTTCCAAATATTTTCTTCGCAGCGCCCTGTCTCTCTCTCGAGACAATGAGCTCAGCGATTTCTCCTCTCCTTGCTCAGAAATAGGAGTGCCACTCGCTTGCTCTCACGTTCCCTTTCAGCTGTAGCCTACGTGCTGTAAAGCACATGCTCTGTACACTTTTGTGATCTGATCCCTCAGTGTATTGTCTCTGAACTGAAATACACACATTCACACAGAGATTTAATGAACCTGTATGTGGGTGATCACACTCACTTCTCAGCCAAAAAAAATTCATGACATCAGCATTTCTGCAATACGCTTAATGAGGGAGTCCCTGTGTGTGTTTGTGTTTGTGTGTGTTTTGGAAGAGAGAGTGAATTTCTGTTTTTACACTTTTGTAACATTTATTTTTAGCATTATTGAATGTAGTTCATCTCATGGTATGAGGAATATAATTCTGGTATTTTTTGGTCTGTGAGTAAGAATTCGGATACATTGTGTCAAGATATGTGATTCAGTCATGTCAGTGTTGGTTGGATTAATGGCATCTATCTTTGTTCCAAAACTTAGTTGCCTTGCTTTCTACTGCCTACATAGGCAGCTGCCTCCTAAGACAACATCGTACCTGAAATAGAATATCATAACTGACTGTTTTGAAACACAAGCAATTGGCTGGTAGGATTTTCTTTTTCTTTAATGACAGTGGTTTAACTTCAAGATCATTGAGTAAGTGAGACATGGGTCCCATGGACTCTTTAGGCCATTCCTCTTCTCTCATCTATAGAAAGTCTGGTCCATTAATCCACACTTTGCACTTCACCAATGTTCTGGCACTCACCCCTCTTGATGCTAGGTCAGCAGGGTTCCGCTTTGTTCTGATGAATTTCCAGTTGCATCTGTGTTTTCTCTAATAACAGAGATCCTATTAGTTACAAATGTGCAAAATCTTGCATTCTCATTTACAACGTATTTCAGCACTGACTGATAATCAGTCCAAAACGTTGAGCTTTTGAGATCTAGCTCCGAATGCTTTCCTTACCATAATGTCCACTCTGACTGCTAGCACCGCGGCTGTAAGTTCTAGACGTATTGACGGAATGGTGCAAGTCACGGAATTGTGACTTGCTTAAGTGAGGCCACACTGGCTTTCCCCAACATGATAGACAGTGTGCATATCATTGGTCAGTCTCAGGTAACTTACTGTGCTGTATCCTTGCTCCCTGGCATCAGAGAAATTATGCAGCTCTGCTCGCTTCAGAATTCCAAAACCAGTTGGTTTTACACAACGTGCCACTTTGAAATCTTGTATCTCATCAAGATTCTTTATCCACTTTGTCCACTTATCTGCTGCAGCCTGTGGTATTTCCTCACCCCAACCATATTTACTCCTACAGAGGTCTTGGAGAAGTAATTTAGCAGATACATTTACATTTTACATTTACATTTATGCATTTGGCAGACGCTTTTATCCAAAGCGACTTACATTGCATTCAAGGTACACATTTTTACATAGAGTAAAGGGACCCAAAAATCTAAATTAATCATAGATGACGCTCACAACTGATTCTTCGGGTGTGGGATTTTCACTTGACAGTGATATTGAACTTAAACACATCATTCCCCAGGCACCAGAACAATCCAAGAGCTCCTTCAGTGGGAAGCTTTTCTTTGTCAAGTAAAATTCCTTTACAGTCTAAGCTATGTCTTCCACCCATTTTGTAAGGTGGAATCATCCTGTTTGATGCTGCATGCTCTGTTGGAAGTGACTTCAAGCAATCATTCACATAAGCTGCGTTTCCACCTCAGGAACTTTCCCCAGGAACTAGGAACTTTCGAGTTGTACTCAGTGTGTTTCAACCAAAGGGACCCGGGTAAATTAAGTTCTGTGTAATAATTTCCCCCTCAGAAAGTCCCTGCTCACGAGGTAGTACTTTTTCAAAGTTCATGAACTTTCGGGGGTGGGACTTGGGTGCTGAACATGCTGATTGGTTGAGTTCACGTAGCATTTTGATTGGTAGCATTTTATTTCAACCACCATTTTTAAAAGTCTGTTGCGGTGCTTGCAGTAAAAGTTGTTTGCTATTTGAATCAACAATGGAGTTACGACCGATGAACCGACGACGAGGTTCAGGCTTTATTAAGCTTCTATGCAGAGGACGAAATCCAGTGGGAATTGGAAAGTTGCGGGCAGTCCTACATCACCGGACTAATTTGTCTAATCTTCACGGTACTTTAGAAAGCGGTGGAAACATAGACAGCAACATGTCTGGGGGAGAAAAAAGTTCTTAGGACAAATGGTTCCGGGTAATTTCGTTGGAAACGCAGCTATAGAAGTTGTTTTCAACAGTGCTTATCACCTCAGTTCAAAAACAGTCTTCGTTATCTTTGGCTGTTGGGTCATGAGACTGCCCCAAATAGATGTACCATCATTCGATGTTCCACAGAAGGCATGCTGACATCCCCACCTGGCCACCAGAGGAATCGCAAAAAGTCAACATCCGATCTTGACACTCTGACCTGTTTGAACATTGCTTTGATGTCTGTCAAAACCTGCTATGGGCTCTTGGTGAAACCTGGTCAGGACATCGAAAACTGCACTGGTCAAATCCAGACCCTCAATAAGTTCTCAGTTGAGAGATTTGCTTTAAAAGGTAGCACAACAGTCAAAGACTACTCCTATGGTCTGTTGTTGGGCATGATATACACCATGATGAGGGATGTACCACAATTTACCATCTGATCTTTTCAGCTCTTGTTGCGGAACCTCTTCAGCATAGCCCTTATTTATGACTCCTGTTAGAAATGTATTATAGTCTGTTCTGAATTGTTCATTCGTTTTGAACTTTCTTTTCAAACTTTGAAGTCGCTGTCCTGCCCCTTGATAATTGTTAGGCAACACTGTGTCACCTTTCCTAAAGGGTAGATCAAGAATGTAATGTCCATCTTTTAACTTTATTGACCGTAATCTTGATGAATCTTTTATCTTCTACAGACATTTCAGCATTGTCTTCTCATGACCTCTCATTAAAAGAATTAGTTTGAATGATTCCAATGCTTTAATGTGTAATGCCCTTGGTACAGTTAAGATGCTTTGTGCAGTCTTTACTCATATGTCCTCCTTTGGTTAAACACCTGAAACAGATTCCATTTTGTCTTATAAAGTTTATTTTTTCCCTGTGTGGGTGATTTTCAAACTGCAAGCATGACATCAACTCATGTCCATTGTTACAGTAGAGACATAATGGGGGCTGTGAATCCATAGATGCGATCTGTGGTGAGTTCACATGCACATTGGGATTTGGGCTTCACTAGGATTCTGGGCTTTCCTTTACTTAGGCTTGAGCTTTGGATATCACCAAATATTGGGTCTGAAACAATGTTAGCTTGTCAAAATCTACCATCTTTACCTTGTTACTCCTTTGTTCTTGTAACTCAAATGTCTTTGTGCGCAACCTCTCTCTGAGCTTGTATAGGAGCTTGAGAGCAATACTCCTCAAATTGTAGACCGTGTCCAGTTCTTCCATGAACTCCAAGTCTTCCATACCATTGCAGCAGCTTCTAAGAAACAATGTGAAGGCCTGTAAAGCCTTTGGATTTTCTGATTTGATTGAAGGCCATGAGAGTGCTTTCTCGATATAAGCACATGAAATCTATATGCATTACCAAAGTGTTATTTCAATAGATTCTTTGCCTTTTGGTAACCTGTGTTTGGTGAGATGTGTTGGCAACTTCTTACCAGCTCCTGTGGTAGCCCCCTTGTATACTGAATGAGAAAGTACAGCCTTATCATCTGTTTTATTTTCAATGATGTGCTCAAAAGAATGAAGGAATGACCTGTACTGCAGAATATCACCATTAAAAATTGGAATTTCTCCTCTGGGTAAGGTGGAAAGAAGTTCAGGCCCTTGAATGATATTAGATGAAGATTATTCTCTACTTTCTAGTGGTCTTTCTTGAGCTGTATGAGAGATTTGTGCAGAGGATTTGGTATCAGTGTTCATGGTGGTGGGTTGTTGAATTGCATTGCTGTTCTGAGGATAAGAATGTTTTGCAGTCATACTTGGTGCTGTAGAGAGTTGTGCATGAACAGTCTCTTTTGAACGCACACCTTGTAGCGTTTGTTGCACTGGATGGAGTTTTATCCAACATCTCCTAAAAATACACATTCATGGCATTATGCATGACAGTATTTCCATTTGTTATCGAGGTTTCAGCACTCTTGAAATACTTTTGATGTGTTGGCTGCAATTTCAGCTTGAACATATCTCACATAAGTTCCTCTTCTTTGTAGTGCATTTGGCTTTGGCAGGTAAAGCTACCCTCTCTGCCTCTTCACAGATATGCGCTGAAGCAGATGTTGACGCACTCAATCTGCTTGAATTTGATCTGCTAGATCTGCCAGATCTACTGCCACGTACAGACAAAACCACTTCGGTGTTATTTTCATTTAGGTTTATTTTTTAGTATTGCTATGTATTGTCTTGTTTTTAGACTGGCTATATAAGCAACTTGATAAATAATAGCTCACATATTGTGGTCAGGTGGAGCTATGCATACATTTGACCGGTTCCTGCTGTTTAGTAACTAAACTAGTAGGATGATTTATGTTATGTCACATTTTGGTCTGCCTATAATGGTTATTGCATTACTGGATTACCTTGGCAAAAGCGTTAGACCTAAATGGCTCTATAATCATTGTTTTGTCACTATTGATTTATAGTTGATGAAAATCTAATATCAACCTCAGTGCTGGTCCAACACTAGCCCTTGATCCAGAGCAGCTGTGAGTTCTGACCCAGATTCAAATGGCTTGGAAGGAGCATAGAATCTTGATAATTAAGCAGTGAAAGCGAGGATAGAGGGAGACTGAGGGAAAGAGAGAGAGCAAAAAATGAAGAGATCAGGAAGAAAGATACGAGAGAGAGAGAGAGAGAGAGAGAGAGAGAGAGAGAGAGAGAGAGAGAGAGAGAGAGAGAGAGAGGGAGGAGGTGCATGAGAGACAGATGAGGTGCATTTATAAATATTCTTAAGGTCGTTTGGAATAACAGCATTGTCACAGGCCAAAAGTACTGTCGCCAAGGGCAACCACTCATTCCCACACACTTAAGTGGGGTCAAAACTGTCCACTGGGATATCTAGAGATAAATGGAGAGCAGAGAAACCATAGCTTTGGACTACAAGTGCACTTGGTAATTTAAGTTTATGTTGCGCTATTTATGGAAGTTGTCTTTTACTTAATGACACCTAGTGGTGTGATTTTAACATCATGCAAAGGTTACAAAATAGTATGTAAAATAAAATGCAAAAATAAGATTTAAAAAAAAAACTAAACTAAATGTAAAATGTAAAATGTAAACTAATTAACTTTGAGAACAGAATTAGAGGTTTAGGTGCTGCAGTTAGATGATCTGAGTGATCTGGATTATATTTAGTCATGATATTACTGAGGTCTGTAGGGGCAAAACCATAAAGACATTTAAAAATGAAGACACCGCATTCTTTATGCACAGGAGGAGTGTGCTGATTGTGATGATTGTGCTGTAAATGCACAAGCAAAACTGATTTCCCTCAATAGTGGGAGAATCCGTGACCCCCGAGGTCAGAGGTCAAGACCCCCAGACAGGCCCACGAGAGTTTGCCTTTTAAAAGCAACCTCATCTCACTCAAAACCCCTTGGCTGGGGGCATTACATCATCCTTTTCCCATCATTATCTGGGGAGTAGAGAGACTGACTCTCTGTCTTTGTGTGTGCGGGGGTCAGTGGGTGAGAGATGGAGATGTCCAGGAACAGAAAGGGATAAAGAGATAGGATAGAAAAGTAGAACACAGAGATTCTATTTAAGTGACGAGAAACTGGTCTGTGCAGTCTGTGACCCAGAGCATACTCTCTCTCCCCAATACACACACACACTCACACGCTCCATAGGAACAAAATGGCACTCTTGGTTTAGGCCAACAATGTCAGTGACACTCTAGTACCGGCTTATGGGTTTTATTGTTAGCGTACAATCCTCTTGGCATTGTGCTTAACAATGCCCTCAGTTAATGGGCAGGCTAACCTACTTGCATTGTCTCTAATTGGTCTCTCTGGAGCAGGAAGAGAGAAAGAGAAGGACCAGGTTGGAGAGGGGAAGGAGCCGGGCTGAATCATTGCTTTAGTGCAGAGTCAGGGAACAGGCTTGAACAAAGGAGCTTTTGTGGCACCTGGGCCCAGAGTTCAGGAAATGCACCTGGTTCCCCTCTCCAGCTGATAAGAGCTCTCACTACCCATTACCTCATCTCTCTCTCTCTCTTTCTCTCTCACATGTTGCGTTTTCATGTTTTGTGGGCATTTCCATAAATGTAATTATTTTTTTACTGTATAAACTGCATATTCTAACCCCTAACTCCAAACCTACTCATCACAGAAAACATTTTGCATTTTTTGATTTTCAAAAAACATCATTGCCATCTTTGTGGGGACATTTTGTCCCCATAACATAGAGTATCCCTGAACCACACACACAAGGGAGAGACAGATATCATGGAACATGAAAATAAGGAAAAGGGAAGTGAAGACGCAGATCTAGTTGCAGGGGTTTTATTAAAATGTACACAAAACAATAGAAATGAGAACTGGAAACCAGGGAACACATGGAACTGAAACATGCACCATCTTAAGACATCCGCAGCAAACATTGACAAGGAACAAGGGAAACACAAGGGCTATATATTCACAAGGGGTAACAAGCTAAGAAGACAATCAGACTAATCAACTGGGGAAACTACAACGAACTACAAACATGACACTAGAAGCAGGACATACAACATAATGGCTTCCAGATGTTCCCTGGCCAACAAAACCCTAAAACATAAGTCCCAGTGGGTGATGGAATGGAGGCGTACCAGGGGAAGGGATGGAGGGCCAGGACCATGCAGGGGAGGTGAGTTCAGGGAGCCAGGGCAGAGCTGAAGGCCACTGAGGTGGAGCAGGCAGAGCTGGAGGCCACTAAGGTGGAGAAGGAGCAAGAGACGACCAGGTCGGAGCTGAAGACCACCAAGGTGAAGCCGACGGAGCAGGGAACCAGGAACCAGGTGAAGCCGGTAGTTTAGCGGGTCTAGGTGGAGCCGACAGAGCAATAGAGCACCAGGTGAACCAGCAGTGGACCATGGTGAAGTACATGGGGCTAGGGACCACCATTGTGAAGCCGGCGGATCTGGGCACCATGGTGGAGCAGAAGTGTGAGGTGGGAAATTAGGTGAAAAAAAAAAAGAGCGACCCCAGCCATCAAAAGCAGAGGGGGCAGAGTTAATGCAAGCGCATGGTGATCATGAGCTTTCCTGTGCCTATTGTGTGCAACAGTAAATGCAAACAAACTTTTTTTAAAAGGCTTGCAGCCTTACACACAACAAAATCTGAGATGAACCATCACAAATGTTTTCTATGATGCTTATATTTCAGGTTGCTCCAGCTACTGCACATGTGCAGTCTCAAGCATGCACTATTTCTTTATCCCCTTTTTATAATAATATTATGAATGAACCGTCTTGTTATATGTAAACTTTTTGGTCAGACTCGTCTCAGAGAGCACATAGATGATCGCAGCTATATAATGTTAACGTCAGCGACCATGGCACTGAACAAGCAGTCGCTATTATAGTTCAAAAGGGACAAACAGTCAAAGTTATCTAATTATGTGAGTTGACTCAAGATACAAAAAGATACAAAAAAAAGCAAGTAGACTTTTGAACCTGGAATAATGAGTGGATTAAACATTCTCTTTCAATTGGCAAGAAAGGGTGGGTGTAACTTTCTTGGCAAGGATAATTGTATGTGTGGCAGAGCGGGTTGGGGGTGGGGGTTAAAAAAACCCGAACATTTACAAATTGACAACCAGCGACTACGCCACTCTGGAAAGTCACCAGGGACGATACTAAAGTAATTTTGTTAAGGCACCACAGGCTTGTTCACAAAGTCGCTGGAGACGTGGATATAACAAAATATAAATTTTATTCAAATATAAAATCTCTTTGCAAAAGCGCAGAATAATATAATAATGCACTTATTAAAAGGGAGAAGCAATTCAATTATACCGTTCGACACAATCAACAGGAATAGACTTGACGTTTGAGTTTCAGCATGAGGGAGCCGAGGCGTGACCGCAGGGAATTAAGGGCACAACAAGGCCTCCACAGCACATCACTTCCATGCACCTGTGCACAACCACGCTCACACGTACACGCACACACACCACAAGTCACAGCAGCACTCGTGAAGAAAAGACCACCACCAGAAATCCACCCTGCCTTAGGAACTCAGCTCCTGCAAGCAAGCAGAAATGTGTTACACACTAACACGAAATAAACACAGAATAAGAGACACACAGAAATCAATCACTACACAACAATAAAACAAATGTTCTACTCACAACTGAAACATATTACAAGAATTGAAATCAATAATCTGATGAGAACTGATATCACAAACTGAAAACTGTTCGTATCGCTGCCTGCCTAACAGACATTTCTGCCTGGATGAAGGAACATCACCTGCAACTCAACCTTGCAAAGACAGAACTGCTTGTGGTCTCAGCCAACCCAGCACCAGGAATCTTGGAGTTGTGATTGATGATCAGCTAAAATTCACTGACCACATTACTGCAACAACCCGGTCCTGCAGATTTGCGCTATACAACATTAGGAAGATTAGACCCTTCCTATCAGAGCAGGCCACACAACTCCTGGTCCAAGCTCTTGTTCTCTCCAGACTGGACTACTGTAATGCTCTTCTAGCGGGCCTTCCGGCATGCACTATCAAACCCTTGCAACTGATCCAGAATGCAGCGGCGAGGTTGGTCTTCAACGAGCCGAAGAGAGCGCAGGTCACACCTCTCTTCATCAGTCTGCACTGGCTGCCAATAGCCGCTCCCATCAAATTTAAGGCACTGGTGCTCGCCTACAAAGCAACCACTGGCTCTGCACCAATATACCTAAACTCGCTTGTTCAGACTTACACACCCTCCAGGAGCTTACGTTCTGTAAATGAACGACGCCTTGTGGTGCCATCCCAAAGAGGCATGAAATCACTCTCGCAGACCTTTTCCTGGACCGTTCCCACCTGGTGGAATGACCTGCCTATGTCAATTCGAGCTGCCGAGTCTGTAGCCATTTTTTTAAAGAAACATCCAAAAACACATATTTTCCAGCAGCACCTGACCTATCAAGAATAGCACTTATCACTCTATTCATTTTCTGTTTGTCTATTTAATAAAAAATAATAAATAAAAAAATTCCTATGTGTTCTGTTCTAGATTATTTGAGACTTGTTACAGCACTTGCATATTGTTGTCCTTGACTGTCCTAGTTGCTTCTATTGCACTCATTTGTAAGTCTCTTTGGATAAAAGCGTCTGCTAAATGACTAAATGTAAATGTAAAAGAACTTGACAAAATGAAGTTAACATCTAAATAAAGAACTCACATGAAGGTAGTTCAAGAAAAATAAATAAACAAATGTAGTATAACCAAGAGAAGGATTCACCAGCTTACACAGATACAAAAGAATAAATCTAATAAAAAAACAAACGTTAACTCAAAACAAATGTTAAGAAAGCAACTATTAACTTCCACGAAGCAACATGTAGCTTAACACAACATGTAGCTCTGTGAACATAAACCAAATTGGTAACTCAGGCAAAGCAAACAGCGTCCCTGGGCTATCGTCCCACGCAGCCTCAAGACTGGTCTGTGTTTACAGTATCTGCAAAGAAATAACACTGTAAACAACGAGACAAATGCTACAATATTAACCAAGATTAATTAAATCAGTTTATACCTCTAAAGTATAACAGCGGTCAAACAATGCAAATTCACCAACATACCGTAAACATACGATCTCGATAACCGGATCGGTCAAGCAGCTAATGGCATACTGGGAGGCTGCGGGCTCGTTCAGTCTCTGATGGGCAGCGTGCACACAAGTCCGTGCTGTGAGGCAAACACCCATACTGGCTATCCCCAACTCGCTCACCCAACCCTCTGGCTACAAACAAACAAAGATGCTGCAACAATACAAACAAATGCAAAGCCCGCATCCTAAACAACTTTCACATACCTGTAGAGGAGCAATGCCAACCAATACCAGCCACCGGATTACGTATGCTGTACTACTCTAAGGCGCTAAAAAGAATAAGCTAACGTTAGCAATAGAGTGTCACCAACAACCCAAAAAACAGTTACCAGACATACCTGAACGGCGACTAGGTGTGACGCAGGAAGAAAGAGGGCGGTGGCTCGTGACGGCATGGCATCTCACCAGCTATTTATGCACGCTACCCTTGCCCACCGATTGGGTAATCATGGAGCAGAATAACTAATTACATGCAGCTGGAAAGGAGATTGCTAGACCTACCACATATGCATCACTGTCAGGTACAAGGGAGAAGGCTGCTAATTGGAGGTAAGACAAAACGTTTTATTTTCACAATTTCGATTGGTTCTAGTCAGGTCTGTGTCTTCCCGGCCAGCTTTCAAATAGTAGATGGGTCCACATCAGCTCCGGGTAGTACATTTATGCCATTTTCTATGGCTCTGCATGGGTCGGGGTTCTGATCCGGGTCCAATTCTCAAATAATAGAACAGTCCAGTTTGGTTCTGTGTTTCACATTTACTGGTCTCTTTGGGTTCGGGTACACATTTTTGGACCCGTGAAGACCTCTAGTTCACAGTCTGCATCCATGGCCTTAACAGAGCCATCAGGGATCATAAAGAGTTTTGAAACGGCCTCCTTCGCCATAATGGAGCTGTCAGGGGGCACAGAGAGTTCTGAGATGGCCTCCATGACCGTAATGGACGCTGCCGCCTCGGGGGAAAGTGCGTGCAGGCCAGACACACAAAATGACTGTTGACTGGGAGCCCTGAGGAAAGACAAACGGGTTAGAGAGCACTAGAGAGTGCTGATAGCACCAGACTTGAGAGCCCTGAGACCACCAGGTTTGAGATGACAGGCACTCACACCAACATCAGCGGTGGATCAGCCACACTGGATGCCTTTTCCATCAGCCAGGAGACGGATCCAATTGCCAGGATGGTGCTGACCGGTAAGATCAGTGGTGGACCAAGCTCTGTGGCCGTCGGAGCTTGTGCCGTGTAGCCCCCAACGGAGGAGAATGAGTTGAACCCCTGCTAGATCCATCTGTGGTCAGTCAATCTGTAACATGAGAGAGTTGAATAGATGACTGGCAGAGGTGCAGATCTAACTGCCGGGGTTTTGTTAAACATACAACAAAACAACAAACACAAGAACCGGAAACCAGGGAACACATGGAACTGATAGTCTCTGTCCCAATGTTCACGTCACTCACTTTTTTTTAAATTACTTTTTTCACTTTCAAATGAAGCACTAAGCCCTCATGGTCTTCCTTCAAGTCCACACTTTTGTGATGTATTGCGACTTTGTCTGTCAGGTAGAAGTCTGCTGTGGAGCTGGCTTGGCAAAAGTGTGCATTGAGGGTGCAAAGAGGGCGCTCGCGAGCACCCTTCTGAAACCTAAAATTACAAATGGGACACCATACGGTCTTGTGGACTTAAAGGATACACACACGCGATGGCCATTTTAAAACGCATCAAGACCGCAAGTGCACATGAAGTGTGCCATTTGGGACCAAACACGCACCAGACATCCATAGCTAACATTGACTGACAAGGAACAAGGAAAGCACAAGGGCTATATATACACAAGGTATAACGAGACACACCTGGGAACAATCAGACTAATCAACTGGGAAAAATACAATGAACTACAAACATGGCACTATACAGTAAATACAACAAAAGTCCTGGCTCGACGTGGTGAACATATAACAAAAGTCTTTGCTGTCACTTTTGATCAATTTATTTAATTTAGTGCATCCATGCTGAAGTATTCATTGCTTAAAAAACATACTGATACAAACGTTTGATCAGTAGTGTATATATAGGTGGAACAATGAAGGATTTTTCAACAAACATACAGTACAAAATCTAATAATGATCCACAAAAAGCAGCACTAAACAAATAAAATGCCAAAACACATTTTTCCAATTGAGTGCCAAAAAACACATTGTTGGATCAATGGCAAAATAAAAGTCATCCATATTATCATAAATTCATAATCAAAACCATAATATATCCATAATCAAAACAATAAGTTTTACAATCCATTAGACAATAGTTAATTCAATATTCTTAACTAAACAAACCAATCAATTTAAAATAAATTGGCTCTAAAGTTACGCCTTATATGATTTATTCCCTCTCTTCCTCTGGCTTTTTCTATGTCTTCCTCTAATTAGATGTTCCTGGCACACACTCTCTCACTCTTCCTGTCCATCTTTTTATGGCCATGCCAGATATCCTCTTTTGCACTGGCCTACTTTTCTATCTCCCGGCGAGGAGCTCTCCTATGGATGGAGTTGGCGCTGAAAGAGAAAATAGTTCCAGACCAACAAGTGATTTAAATCTCTTGAGGGGCTTTTATGAAAAAGAAAATGTGAGGAATTGTGCTGGTGTCATCAATGGTTTTCGGATTTTTACAAAGTCGGAGGTTCGTGTATCAGATGTTCACTCACACACACACATGCACATTCTTACTTTTTAGCATCAGAAGCGACAGGAATGAGGAGAGGGAACGCTCTCTGGTATTTGGACTGTTTTGTAATCATCAGTCACACATGGTTTGTCAAAATAAAAGCCATATTGAAACACAGTGTAAAAGCATGCTTTCTAATGTTTAGAAACCCAGATAGACATTCCAAGACACCCAGAAAAACGTTAAAAGGAGGCCAAAATAGCGATATCAAATTTAAAGTTTGCATTTAAGCAATTACATCACAGATAATCAGTCTTGCTTAATGCATCAGTGTTTGCAAAGCTGTACAACATCCACAGTCACGGTTGGTATGTATGTCTTGCAGTTCTTCCAGATCACAACTTTAGACATTGCTGGGATACATGGTAAGGGAAGGCATCTGGTGAAGAAGAATATAGACAACATTATATGGTCTGTATGGTTTGTGAGTCTGCTTGAATTTGGATATGTTAAAAGTATGTGTATGAGCGGGTATGAGCTGCTAAAATCTGCTATTCAGAGTTTCGGTCTATGAATACACTCCAGGGTACTTACTTTTTCTGTCTTTTTATAGCTCAGATTGAGACTTAAATAGCTGGCTGTTGAACTTTGTGAGGTTTTTCCGTATGAAGCGGGGTAAAAACGGACATAAAAATACAGGTCCTAGTTTGCAAGTCAACTAAAAAAAATTATATTATACAGTAAATATAGCTGAGAAAAGAGAGAGATAGCAGACGTCAGAAAGGCAAAGACATACAGAGAGAAAGAGAGAAAGCAATGCATTGGCACTTTTAAATAGACTTCATGGAACACCAAATCCCTTCTACCAAATCAGCTGATGCCTCATCATTTGCCAAGGGGGCGAGGAAAAGACATAAGTGGGCATGAGGGAGACAGGGGTGGAGGCGAAAGATGAGCATCATTGACAGATCAGAAGCTTCACACATTCACCATGTAAGAGAAAGAGAGGGATCTACGTTGTGGTAACAATTACAATTGACCCACCGTTATGTTGCTTTGTGCAATTCTCATTGCAATACAAATGTACAGTTTTTAGTCATGCACCCAAACACAAAGGCAGAAAGGGATTTTCCCATTTTGATTTGCGGATGGAAAGTGCTGCCCAGCTCTAATCACTGAGCAGGAAGTGAGTGTGAGACTGAAAAGAGTACATGAAAATGTATTATAGTTCAAATTTATTTTAAATTCTATGAGACCCAAGGACTTAAGTACAACTTTATATGTAATTTCAGAATTATTCCTATTGTTTTTTAAATATGGCTAGTGTAATACAGGTTACATTTATCAAAAACCAAAATGTATTTTCTATTGAAACTTGTATGTCATGTATTTAAATATATTTGTAATGAAGAAGTTGCAAATTAGTACATTTAAAATCAATGTGCCTTATGTTAGTCAAGTCAACAAGTGTACTTCTTTAAAGCATGACAAAAGATTATTAAAACAATGTCAACTGTTTTACTTTAAAGTACATTATTACAGAGTACTTAAATGGGATATCTAATGCTATTTCATGCATTCTGACTTATTTACACTGTTAAAAAGTTGGATTATCATGCTAAACATGACCAAAGTTTCAAAAAATAGTATTTCTGTATTTCCGTTCTAAATACACTCCTTCAGGATTGGACTTTTTTTCGAGTATGGCCCTGTATGACATCATAAAGGGTGGAATTCCTTGTATGTGCACTTCTCCCGGACGAGCATGTGTGCACATCAACCAGAGCGAGAGGAAGATCTGGCCCATCAACGAGCTTCATATGGGTTACGGAAGCCGTCGGCAGGGCTGCACAGGATTTGTCATTTTGTTTTTAGTCCACGAAATCAACAAATTCCTCTAAAGTGTGTTTTTGGTTGTGAGGGAAAGATAACCATGTTCAGCTTCCCAAAGAATCCAGCATTAAGGGAACAGTGGATGCAGTTTTTTTTCCGGAGTTGTACAAGTCTGTTTGTTCCCGAGATTTCGGTGACAAAGGTTTTATAAAAAAAGGCCGAGTTCGACAAGGGATTTGCAGATCGTTTGAAACTGAAAGTTGGTCAACTTAACATTGCTGAGTGAAACAAACAAACTGGGCAGGGGATATGTAATTCCCAGCATGCTTTGCAAGGGACTGCATTAGGAGAGTCAATTTAGGGATTAAAGTGTTATTTTATCTTTTTCAGTAAAGGGAAAGATGTTGTTAATTTATGTTAGTGTTATGTGCAGTTATGTTGGACATTTAGAGGAGTTTCTGTAATTTTGTGGTTACCATTATGCAGAAGAGTGGTGCCTGTGTTTAGGCTGTGGCCACTCATACACTCATTTATTGGATGGACGTCCTGTTCTCAATTAAGTTATTTTTGAATTTTGTTTCTAAAAATATGCTTCTTGTTATATTTAATAGTTTTCCACTTACACCTGTAGAGCAAGTAGTTAATTTAATAAGATAAATTAAATCAATAAATGTGTTCACCTAACATAATACACTTTTATAAATTTAACATAACATTATTAAGTAAACTGCACATATAAATATTATGTAACAGTGACAAATTCAAATGGTTTGTATTTACTTAAAGAAATTTTGTCAGCTTTACTTGACTTTCTTTTGTTCATATAACTAAATTATTATTTGTAAAAATGACTCAATATAGTTGTGTGGAACCACTTGACGCTGCTTTTTTAAGTAAATTCAACAAATAATTTTTTTGAGTGCATATCTGTCTTTTATAAATATGATAAAACTAAAGACTCTTCGGAGATATGAAGGATGCAATACTACTCTATAGGTACTGTGTTATGTACCCTTTAAGTGTGTTCAGTCGTTTAAGTACACTTAAGTGGCCTTTCATTAATAACGTATTATCTGCGCGTTTTTTTAATATGCTTATAAGATTTGAAGTACCGTATAAGTGCATATTTTATACAATTACGCACACTTCTTTTGTACAAGGGAATGAAAAAGTGTGAAATACAGAAACAAATCCCTAGCATACTGCACAAATTCTGTCACAGTTTCCCAGAATTCATGTGTTTATGAGGGAAGCAAGCCCTGAAGCAGCATTTCTCAGAACCCCTACCTTTTAAATGTGTGTGTGTGTGTGTGTGTGTGTGTGTGTGTGTGTGTGTGTGTGTGTGTGTGTGTGTGTGTGTGTGTGTGTGTGTGTGTGTGAGAGAGAGAGAGAGAGAGAGAGAGAGAGAGAGAGAGAGAGAGAGAGAGAGAGAGAGAGAGAGAGAGAGAGAGAGAGAGAGAGAGAGAGAGAGAGAGAGAGAGAGAGAGAGAGAGAGAGAGCTCCTCTGTGTGTATAACTCAGTATTTAGATTCCTGAAATGTTCTAAATGCTCGTCGCCTCACTTCCTCCTGACTGATTCTGGTGGTGTGTGTATGTTATGATGAAAGAGTCAAAAACAAGCCTCTTTGCATTTCAAAAACTACACACAAGCAGAAACAAATAAATTAAACTCCCACAAACATGTTGGCTATGTTTGGAATGAAAAAAAAAAAAAACACACTTGCTGAATATTGCACAGTATACACTGCATAGTGTTTACACATTATACATTGTTGCATGATCTCATGCCACAAAAATTATTTACTTAAGTCTTTTATTTATTTTTTTATTAAAATGATCCGAAACATCTTTAAAACTGTATTACTTTACATGAGAAGCAAAACTGTGTAAGATAAAACTTAAGCCATTCATTTCTTGTGCTCCCATGCAGTGTTTCCCTGAAAGTAAGAAGACTTCCAAACATCCAACAGTAAATCTCTGCTCACAGGGCTCAGCTTACCATCAGGATGTGCTTCTGCTTTCTGGATCGCTCCATCTCTCCTCTCTTCTCATTTTCTGCACTCCATCATTATACCTCTCTCTCTCTTGTTTGAGCCCGCTCTAACAGCGCAGTGGTGCGGGTGCGGGTGCTTTAGTTTTGAAGGTGTTATGCAGCTTCATGACCCTGCAAAATTGCCATTATTACATCAACTATTAATTCTACATTCATTCATTCTCTGAAAAAAGGTTGAAGCTGAATCCTAAGTGGGCCAATCAACATCATAATGGAAAATACACAAACAAATGGCTCAGGAGAAAGAAATGGAGGAGTTTGGAAATTGTGGAGAAACCTAGTTTGGCATGTTCACTGACTGAATAATGACCATTATGATACAATTTTACCTCCAACAAACAAACAGAGTTGCTAACTGTCTTACAATGACAGCTGTCAGTGTGAAAACAGCTACAAGAAATTATTTCTCCCAGCTTCTACTTATTTTGTATGAGCTACGTATATCTGAACTTTTTTCTAAATAAAACATTTTAAAATCAAATTTGCATTGTTATTTGTTAAATTATATGTTATCACCTTCACTCATTAATACTGTCCAGATCAAGTTCCAGAGGGTTATTGCTATACCACAATAAATATATAAGAAAGAACTATTTGTACACTTAAAACGGTACATTTGCATAGCTGCAAACAATGTGAAACTGCACAAACTAAGCAAATTAAGGCAAAAATAACAGTAGTGCAAATGGAGTAATATTGAATAAAATAATGAAATAAATGATAAAATACAATAAAGTCAAATTAATGAATTGATTTAAAGGTCCCATGGCATGGATTTTTTATTTTATTTTATAATGTATTCTGAGGTGTACTTATATTGTTAGTATGATTTTTACATCATAAAATGTCATAATTTAGAAATAAAAGGCATTTTTTCTATACTGATGTTTGCCCTCTGGCTGAATGCCCTGTTTCAAGGGGCGTGTCTGCTGTGAGACTTCAGTAAAAACGCCCACTGTTGTGATTGGCTGACATCTTTGCATTTGAAATGAGCAGAGGGGGCGTGGTTTAACGAGGTCTATGAGGCACAAGCCTGCTGCCAGAGAGACGGATGTCACTTCTCATCAGTTCTCTCAGCACGTCTCAGTTCAGTGAACTGTTGTAGTTACTAGCATATACTTCAGTTTATTCGTTTATTTCTAGTCAGAGGGACTGTCACTCATGTCAGAAAGTTAGTAACTTTAGTAAATGATGGATCAGCGCTGACTCGAGACGCGAGATTCAGTCCGATTTGGTGAACTGGTTCAACACTTCTTTTTAGTGAACCGGTTCAAAAGAACGATTTATTCGCGAACCGGACATCAATGGACCAGAGACAGAGCAATTGCTAACAAAGTTATATGGTAACTACTGAGTTGTGAGCGCGCTGTCAGCGCAAGTTTATTTTGTTTGCATCTGAGAGTTCTAAATAAACACGAGTTCCAGTCACGCAGAGCCCGTTTTCCTCCTTATTCTACCAACTTTGTAACACATGTAATGTACCATTACAGCTGTCGAGATGAACGAGTTACGAGTAAGTGTTGATTATAGCATTATTTTTAGATATTTTCCTATCATATGAAAAGCGTCAGTGACGCACATTGAGTACACAGCGCAAACAAAGACACAACAGCAGTAATCGAATGTAATCCAGTTTACTGTGGGGATAGCTGGCTAGCCTAGCCCGGATTTTTGCTTAATCTCGCGCCGCATGTGGTGCCTCCGCTGTGGGCGAGATGCAGTACTGGGGGTCAGTGATGTTGAAGGCCGACCGGTCAGTGCAGCCCGAGCTTCGTGCGTGAGGTTTATCTCTAAAGATGTGGCTCTGCCGATGTTGAGCAGAAACTCATGACTGTATGCACATTTTAGAACCGGTAGACGCGATGAGGACGTACAAAAACACTGACTCACAAGATAGAAAACACAAAAACACTGTTCTGTGTCAGGAGAGAGAAAAGCCTCAGCGTGTGCACGAATAATAAAGTTCTGTGTGAACTTGAATAATTAGCTGCACATCAGAAATAACTGATCACAGATCAGAAGGAACTTATAAAAGACTTTTGTTTGCATTTGTACATCCAAACACTGAAAAACTGCCAGCATTCACTCGTTCACAAGCCATGATCTCTCGAGGACAAACAAATATGGCGCTCGCATGGGCGTGCCAAATTCTCTGGGCGGAGGAAAGGGAGCTAACCATTCCTGTTATGATGTCATAACAGGAAAATTCAAGATCAGCTCGTCTGAGCTGTCATTTTCTCAAAGGCAGAGAAAGACACCCAGAACTCGGTTTACACCGATCAAAATTTCTAGCCACTTGGGGACAATATTCAGGCTAGGGGAACTCATATTAATGTTGAAAAACCTCATAAAATGAAAATTTCATGCCATGGGACTGTAATGTTTACGATTTATAACATGTGATGTTATGTTATATTATTTCCACATGTGATATATTTTAGTTTGACAGCAGACATTGTTCTTTCAGCCCACAAGGGGGCGCGTTAGTTTCGTTTGGTTGGTTTTGAGAGAGCAAAAAGAGAAAGGAAAAAAAAAAGGGGAGCGCGAGGGAGAAACGAAAAACATTGGAACGGAGATCTATAAGTTCACTAAAAGATCTAAAATCTGATTTGCTGTTTCAGAGTTTTTATTCAGAAACTTTACAGGGACCTTTAACAAAATGGAGGATGAAATCAGGAAAAAAAATAGTGTAGAAAATTTCATGATTTTACTTTTTTTTTTATTTATTTTTTTTACAAAAAACTGTTTAATTCAATTCAATTCAATTCAAGTTTATTTGTATAGCACTTTTCAATATACATAGTCCATTGTTTCAAAGCAGCTTCACAGAAAATACTTATTACAGAAAATGTTTCAATGTTACTAACAGGAAGTATTCTGTTATCGGTCAGAGTATGGCAGTAATATACAGCTATACGATAATACCGGTTATGTGGTATGCAGGTAAACATCATGTAGGCTATTCAGTTCAGTAGACAATGCAATGTTTGTGTTCCTGAAAGTTGTATGAAGTAAAAAAAAAAAAAAAAAATTTCAGCGTTATTTAACTGAGCCCAATTTAAGAATAATTTCATATAGTCTACTGAAACCTTATGAATCATAATATCATAAATCACACTGAGGAGGGTCTGGATACAGACGGTAAAGTGAGATGCTATAAAGGTTTGTCCCATGACACTCAATCGGTCTGCGTGACATTTCACTGTTTTAAACAGCCATCTGCAGTATGTAGCAGCTCTACTGTCTGGTAGCCAGATATCCACAGTTTATTAGAGTCAGCATTTTCAAAAGTCAAGGTTAGGTTTGCGTGTATGCGACAGAGAGACGGCACGAGAGTGAGGTCAGAGGGAGAATGTGTTCAGAGTTCAAAGGTCAAGGGTGAGTAGTAAAGCTTTCATTGCCCAGTTTAGGGAATGATGTACAAACACAATGTACATGACCTCGCACAAACATACAGTACTCTCACATGACATTTCCTCAGGTGCTATAGATGCGCGTGTTTGTACGTAAGCAAATCCTCTTATAAAGTTGGCGATAGAAATCCTTATTTGAGCGTTTAATCTCTGGTCTGACGTCTAAGTGTTTTATTTGGTCGTCCAATGACATGACTTCAACGGGAGCTTTGAATAGTTATTGGAACAAATTCCTTCCACAAATGGGTTGTGAAAATAAATAGGTCATGTATTCTTGTTTGGTGTGTATGAATGCATACGCATATGTAACACATATACATAACAGACATGCTCTTTACACGTACATTAGTTCTCAATGAACAGCCATGCAAATTTGCAACCAGCGGAGGGAAATTGCATCAGCATTGTGCATAGTGCACACTCACCCTGACCTTTTCCTCACACTTTCTATCTGTTATATTAGTGTACACAAGAAGTTCACTAGCATATCCTTACGAAAAATAAATATACTTCAAGTTAATTTTATGAAGTATACTTAAGTAATGTTCAAGTATATTTTTAAGTATACTTTATGTAGTAAGTATACTAACATCAATGTACTAGTAGTAAACTTGTGTACTATTTGAATTGGCCCACTTTTTACTATATAAAAGTATACATTTAAGTGTACTATAAGTGTAACAGTAGTAAACATTATGTGCACAACTACGTTTCTCATTTGTACTGCATCTATACTACACGTGAACTTAAAAGTATACAAGTAGTTTATTATTTTAATACTTGTAGTACATGGATTTAGTTTATGAAAGTACACGTTGAAGTGTACTCTCAGTAAACTACTAGTTTAGTAGTTTTATACTGCATATATACTTGTAAGTTTTCTTTAAGTGAACATAACATCATAATATTTTAAATATAATTTTTTAATACTTGAAATATACCTTTAGCTTTTTCCATTTTAAAAACATTTTATTCTAGCTTTTTTATGAACACTTGAATGTGGGTAAGTTTCATTTAAAAAAGTAACATTTTAAACAAAAAATCAAACATACCATTTCATCTTTAAAGAATGATTAACTTTTACATACGCCAGGTGACCTGTAAATGCGAAAAAACAGTTTCCATTGCAGCTTTGCGAAAATATTCAATATTGCAATGAAGAACTACCTTATGCAAGTGTAAAAACTTTTCTGCTATATATGGGAGTTTTTGCAAAATGTATGTTTCCATTTGGCATATTTTCAATTCACATTTGCGCAATTTGAAGGGTAATGGAAGGTTGCCACCTGTGTAATAAGTCCATTCGTGAAATTTCCTTACTAGTTAGTCTACGGTCAACTGTTAGTGGTATTATAACACAGTGGAAGCAATTGGGAGTAACAGCAACTTAGCCACGAAGTGGTAGGCCACGTAAAATCACAGAGCGTGAATGCTGATGCGCACAGTGCACAGAAGTCGCCAACTTAGACCTCTAAACTTTGTGTGGCCTTCAGATTAGCTCAAGAATAGTGCGTAGAGAGCTTCATGGAATGGCTGAGCAGCTGCATCCAAGCCTTACATCACCAAGTGCAATGCAAAGCGTCGGATGCAGTGGTGTAAAGCACACCGCCACTGGACTCTAGAGCAGTGGAGACGTGTTCTCTGGAGTGGCGAATCACGCTTCTCTGTCTGGCAATCTGATGGATGAGTCTGGGTTTGGCGGTTGTCAGGAGAACGGTACTTGCCTGACTGCATTGTGCCAAGTGTAAAGTTTGGTGGAGGGGGGGTTATGATATGGGGTTGTTTTTCATGGGTTGGGCTTGGCCCCTTAGTTCCAGTAAAAAGAACTCTTAATGCTTCAGCATACCAAGACATTTTGGACAATTTCTTGCTCCCAACTTTGTGGGAACAGTTTAGGGATGGCCCCTTCCTGTTCCAACATGACTGCACACCAGAGCACAAAGCAAGGTCCATACATGGATGAGTGAGTTTGGTGTGGAGGAACTTGGCAGTCCTGACCTCAACCCAACAGAACACCTTTGGGATGAATTAGAGTGAAGACTGCGAGCCAGGCCTTCTCGTCCAACATCAGTGCCTGACCTCACAAATGCGCTTCTAGAAGAATGGTCAAAAATTCCCATAAACACACTCCTAAACGTTGTGGAAAGCTGCAAAGGGTGGGCCAACTCCATATTAAACCCTACGGATTAAGAATGTGATGTCATTCAAGTTTATGTGCATGTAAAGGCAGGCTTCCCAAAACTTTTGGCAATATAGTGTATATGTTTTCTTTAGAAATCAATATTTTCAAACAATGTAAGTTTTTAAGTCAGTATGTAAAACTATCTGGAAAAAGTATATTTAATAGGCTACTCAATCTAAACATTAAACACAACTACAAGCCAAGTATACTCAGAATATTGAATTATACTTTTAAGTATATCTGGATCAAAATATTGAGTACATGTAAAGGCCAAACAGTAGACCTTTCTGTCAGTATAGGCTAAGTCAAGTATACTTAAGTGCAATTTTAAGTAGCCTATATTTCTGAGAAGTATATAAAAAGTAGACTGAAAGTATACTTTCTTATTTTAGTTTAAAAGAAGAATACTAATAGCACACTTGAATAATGAGGGGGGCATATTCCTAGTTAGCATCTCTATGACCTACTCACTTCGATGGGAAGAGCCCTTGAAGTGGACAGTCTCACTGTACGGAGCATTTGATTGGACAGAATCAGTGTGAACAAGTGTCAAGATTTTTTGAGACAAAATAGTATTTTAATATTTCATGAAGGTTTTGTTATCAGAATATCTACAAATTACTTTTTTTTTAAACGTATATATTTTAAGGTAAGAGATCGGCTCAGACAATGAGACTCAAATTGAAAAAAAAAGGTGTATTGTTGCAGCAAATACCAGTTTAATATGCCATTCTGTCAAAGGAAAGAGCAACATAACAGAGTGAAAGGTGGTGTGTGTGTGTGTGTGTGTGTGTGTGTGTGTGTGTGTGTGTGTGTGTGTGTGTGTGTGTGTGTGTGTGTGTGTGTGTGTGTGTGTGTGTGTGTGTGTGTGTGTGTGTGTGTGTGTGTGTGTGTGTGTGTGTGTGTGTGTGTGTGTGTGTGTGTGTGTGTGTGTGTGTGTGTGTGCGCGCGTGTGTGTATATATGTGTGGCCTGGTAAACCCTACGTTATGGGGACAAAATGTCCCCACAAAGATGGCAATATCCGAAATCCTCATCCTTGTGGGGACATTTTTTGGTCCCCATGAGGAAAACATCTTATAAATCAGACTAAGTGATGTTTTTTGAAAATGTAAAAATGCAGAATGTCTCCTGTGATGGGTAGGTTTAGGGGCTAGAAGTGTAGGGGGATAGAAAATACGGTTTGTACGGTATAAAAACCATTACGCCTATGGAAAGTCCCCCTAAAACATGAAAACCCAACATGCGTGTGTGTGTGTGTGTGTGTGTGTGCGTGTGCATACAATTATTTAACCCCTGTAGCATCACTATGGGGGAGGAACGTCACCATTACTTTCGCCACAGTGGGCTGACTGACAGATTGCATCCGTTTTATTCAAGTCTCTCTGATTGGCCGATTCGATCTCCTGATACCCGTGGACATCAGGACCTATGTCACACCATATGACGTGTGAAAAAACGCACATGCAATTACAAGCTCATACACATTAGCAATATGATCAATAGTAGTATGAATAATAGCTATGAAAGTCAATGCCAGCAGCATTTGGGAAGCTAAATAAATATTCATTGTTGAAATTAAATGTAATTAATACAAATTATATTAATAGAATCTGAGAGGAATCCGAATCCTTCAAATGTGGACTAGGGCATAATTGATTTGAATCTCGATGATGGAAATCCCGTAAAAAAAAAAAGTAGCTTTCTGAAACTCAACATGCTGATTTTCTTTCAGTACTGCAGTTCTATCCAGTCTCTTTCAAGTAACCCTAATATGATGGTGGAAATGTTATTTGTCCAAATTCTCTGCTTTTTATGGCACTGGCAATAAGTGTGTTTGTGTGTCTGTGCCGGCAATCCCATTTGAATTTGTGCTGGCCAGTGGACTGGCATATGTGTGTGCGTTTGCCCTAAAGTCGTTGTGGTTGGACTCCGTCCTTTTAACTTAATGAGAGTATGTTCTGTATGTCTCACTGGGGCACAAATACACGTTGTACAGACAGAGCAGCATATCATTACAAATCGCTTCAGAAAAGCCCAAACCAGACCCAGACGTGCACACCCACGCTCCTTAACTCTACACACACCACAGGCTGTCTCTTCCACTCGTACGTAGATACTTGCCCTCAGATACACACCCTGCCATTTTTAATAGACACACGGACACACATACATGCTATTAACTCAATGGCTTTCATATGCACTTCTTAGGTACTGGCTTTTTGTAAGGATGTAACCATTTCAACAGGAAGTTGGTCTTGAGCGGTGTTGCTCTAGCTGTACCGTTCATTTAGCCTTGGGATTTCTCACCTTTGCTTTTCTCTTTTTATTTTTGCCTGAAAAAGCCATTTGATCATGCTGTGAATGTCAACAGTTCTGAGTGGGATAGTTCACCTAAAAATGTAGTTCTGTTATTATTCATTCAAAAAGGAGTCCAAATTTCCAAGCTGAATTTTCAGGATCATTACTCCAGTCTTCAGTGTCACATGATCCTTCAGAAATCATATGAATATGACGATTTGGGGCTCAAGAAACATTTCTTATTATTATCAATGTTGAAAAGCGTTGCTTAAAGGGTTAGCTCACCCAAAAATGAAAATAATGTAATTTATTACCCTCATGCCGTTCCACACCCGTAAGACCTCCGTTCATCTTCGGAACACAAATGAAGATATTTTTGTTGAAATCCGAAGGGTCAGTGAGGCCTGCATAGCCAGCAATGACATTTCCTCTCTCAAGATCCATTAATGTACTAAACATATTTAAATCAGTTCATGTGAGTACCGTGGTTCAATATTAATATTATAAAGCGATGAGAATATTTTCGGTGTGCCAAAATACTAAATAACGACTTACATAGTGATGGCCGATTTTAAAACACTGCTTCATGAAGCTTCGGAGCGTTATGAATCAGCGTGTTGAATCATGATTCATATTTTTTTTCTTAAAAAAAAACAAACTAAAAAAGTATTGACCCAAACCCTTTGAATGTTATCGTATAAAAAGAAAGAGCATAATGAACATTCTTCAAAACATCTTCTTTTGTGTTCCATGGAAAAACGAGGTTTGGAACGACATGACATTGATTTAAATAATGACAGTTTCAGGTGAACTATCACTTTAAGTCCAAATGTATGTGCATGTCTGCTCACGTGCATGTCCATTAATCATGTTTAGTATTTGCTTAGGGTTAATAAATTCAGGTTTAGCCAGAAGTGTGAAATATTTGCATGCTAAAAAGAGAACGAAAAATAAGGTCAGGGAGGGTACATGATGCAGACCATTGAACTGTACAACCCTGACCGCTTGCTGTGTGACTACATCCCCTCACTTCGGATAACAAACACTCTGGTTGTTCGCAACCATGGCTGAATTACCATCTAACAAGATGGAACATCTTTTCAATGGGCTTTTGTTGCTGATGTGCTGGATTTAGAAAGAATGTGTTACCGAACATACAGCTTATCTCTATATTACCACATTTTGATGAATCTCACTGAAGATCCTCCTCCGCCCTTAATGCTTCTCATAAACAGATCGAATAAATCATGTGTAAGAAGTTTTCCTAGTGGAATGCATTTTAATAAAAAAAAAGAAAATCTAATAAGAAAGTAATCAAGTTTTTACGGCCCCCAGATGAGTCGTCCTTCTCCACTCGATCATTAGATCCAGCTTTCCACAGCGATTTATTTGTGTGTTTGCATTTAGCTGCTTTTATTGTGGCCAAATTGTTTTGATTTCACAAATAGCAGTTGATGGTTACACATAATTATCAAGAATTTAGCAAGTCCTGATCCAATACTGATAAAATCTAAATGTCCTGGCCAATTTTGTCACACATGCACACAGCACAATGACGAGTGAGCATTTCTCCAGGATTTATTTGAAGCCGAAACACTCTAGTTCCAAGATTTTGACATGACATGGTTGATTTTGAGGGACTGAGAATGGATTTAAGGAATGGTAAAATGTGGTAAACAGTGCTCTAAGTAAACTAGTATACTACACCATTATTGGTAGCTGAGGATAATTTGTAGAACTTTGCACTGATTAACAAACTAGTCAAGTCACCTTTATATAGCACTTTATATTATAAAGTTTCAAAACAGCTTCACAATTATAAACGGAATCAATGATGCAAACGTCATCAAATATGACACTAATTCTTCTGTAAAGTAACTCTACAGAAGAAAATACCATAATTTATTCAGCTCAAGTCAATTTCGTGTTGATTTAGCTCAGTTTAAAGGGATAGTTCACCCAAAAATGAAAATTAGCCCATGTTTTACTCACCCTCAAGTCATCCTAGGTGTATATGACATTCTTCTTTCAGACGAATATAATCAGAGTTATATATAAAAAAAAGTCCAGGCTAATCAAAGCTTTATAATTGCAGTAATAGTTGCTCTGTTTTTGAAGTCTATCTAATCATAAGTCTATCCATAAAAAATGCACCTGTCCATTGAATAACGTGCTCCACGCGGCTCCGGGGGTGTTAATAAAGGCCTTCTGAAGCGAATCGATGCGTTTGTGTTTACTCACCCTCAAGTCATCCTAGGTGTATATGACATTCTTCTTTCAGATGAATAAAATATGAGTTATATTACAAAAGTCCAGGCTAATCCAAGCATTATAATGGCAGTAATAGTTGCTCTGTTTTTGAAGTCCGTAAAAAATGCATCTGTCCGTCAAATAACGTGCTCCACACGGCTCCAGGGTGTTAATAAAGGCATTCTGAAGTGAATCATGGCAGTCATTCTCGGTGCATTCATGGAGCTGGTCGGATTGCGCCAGCCAGCAGCAATAAACATGCTGAGGATATCACGATATTGCGCTATTCCTGGTTGTGGAAGAAAACAGTCACTGCATAAGCTTCCTACGGATCCTAATATTAGGAATATGTGGTTGAACTTTATTTTTCATGAATTCCAGCTCACGTGAGGAAAACGCTTGTACGTGTGTTCGCTTTATTTCACCACGGAATTGTTTGAAAACAAGGCACAGGTTGACACTGGATTTGCAGACATATTGAGATTGAAACACAATGCTGTTCCATCTATATTGGACCCAACAGGAATGGTGCAGCACACTTCTGTGAGTAAAAAATTTGAGCTTTTTTTATACGTGATAGTATTGCTTTGTTACAGATCGTTTGATATGTGTACGATTGTGTATTGATTATGTGTAGGCCTACGTGTCTGTCCAGTCACACAAGAGAGACTTGTAACGTTATGTGTGTGTCCGCGCGAGTGAGTGAGTGTGTGTCCGCCCGTGCCAGTGAGTGAGTGAGTGAGTGTGTGTGTGTCCGCGCGAGTGAGTGTGTGTGTGTCCGCCCGTGCCAGTGAGTGAGTGAGTGAGTGTGTGTGTGTCCGCGCGAGTGAGTGAGTGTGTGTCCGCCCGTGCCAGTGAGTGAGTGAGTGAGTGAGTGTGTGTGTGTCCGCGCGAGTGAGTGAGTGTGTGTCCGCCCGTGCCAGTGAGTGAGTGAGTGAGTGAGTGTGTGTGTGTGTCCGCGCGAGTGAGTGTGTGTGTGTCCGCGCAAGTGAGTGAGTGAGTGAGTGAGTGAGTGTGTGTGTGTGTGTGTGTGTGTGTGTGTGTGTGTGTGTGTGTGTGTGTGTGTGTGTGTGTGTGTGTGTGTGTGTGTGTGTGTGTGTGTGTGTGTGTGTGTGTGTGTGTGTGTGATTTAGTGTTTGTTTGATATTTTGCGAGTTCTCTGAGCATTTCCCCCAGACGATTCCTGGGACAGCCGAAGCTCATTAAATATGCAAATATTATCCAATCCTAGCTGTGGGCGTTTACTTCCAAGTCTTCAGTTCGGCACGCCCATCAAATCCGAGTGTTTCTCGGAGAGCCTCAAAACCAAGGCAGAAAATAGCCTATTACTTATTCATTATGATGTTTTTGAATGTAAAAACCACACAAACGTCATAAGTTGACTTCAGACAACAGTATAACATTTTTTTAAAAAGCCAATTCATGACAACTTTAACTTTCATAGGAATTCAATGAAATTGCTCTGTACCGTTCAGTTATTAATGCCCGAGCCGAGCGGCAGCGGCCGTGTGTATTTACATTCTGTGAGTGAGATCCCACCCCTATGCACTCAAAAAATTATTTTATGATGCTGTTCACTTTATTTAAGCAATTCATCTTGATTTAACACAATTATATCAGGTTTCTGGTTAAAATGTAATTGATTCATGTTAAACTGATTAAAACCGTTACTCTTTGACATAACTTGATGCTTTCACTTTGAAATAACATGTTTCAATCAAGTAACCCAACCAAACAAGACTTTCACTTTCCATCATGCTTTGCAAAGGGGCTGAATTCGGAGAGTAAATGCTTAAATAAAGTGCTAGTTGATGCATTTTTAACAAGATGAGAAAATGGAGAGACTTTTTAATGCTTAATGTTTTGTTATGTTGGTATTTAAAAGTTTTTGTTATGTTAGAGTTTTTGGAGGTCACCATTGTGATGAAGTGTAGAGGATATGCTTGGGGTGAGGACCTGCTAATAACAAATAAAGTTGTTATAATAATAAAAACAACTACTTTGGGCATGCCATGGATGTAACAAAACCATCTTCTGGCTAGCCAATAAAACCATGTAAAAGGTTTTGTAAATGTTGTAAAAATAGTATTTCACTAAACTAAAATAATCAATTAAATTGGATTACTTGTTTTGGTTTGTTTTCTAATATTCATTTTAGAATAAATAAATTGAATAGTTTTGGACAAAATTATGAATGTTAACCAGATTTAACTAAATGGCATTGAATTAACCTTATGTGAAAAACTTAAGTTTACTGAAATAAACAATTTTAATTAAATTCAGCATAACCCAATTACGTGGAACCTGTTGACATAAAAAAAATTAAGTAAAACCCATGTATCATTTTTTTGAGTGTGGGCAGGTTGAAAACATGTGGAACTAGCTCCTTCTACTGGCTGTAGTCTATAGCCTCTGGCCAAAAAATCTGGATATTTTTTCCAGAAATAAAATGCATAATTCTCTCGTCTCAGGGGGACATGAGGGGGGAAAGTATGATAATTCGAATATACCGGGTTTATACAAAGCTTAATGCTAAATCGCCGAAGTAACCCTTTAAGTATCTTTTTAAATCCCAATTTACCAAGCCAAAGGCGACAGCGGCAAGGGACACAAACTCCAGTGACCAGAAGTGGAGATAAAAACCTTGGGAGAAATCAGGCTCAGTCAAGGGGCCAGTTCTCCTCTGGCCTGAACGATTACTAAATTAATAAAGAGGATGAATGCATGAATGAATGCATGAATGAATGAATGTATAAATGAATGCATGCACTTTCAATTTTCAACCACACTAAAATATTCATTGTTTTTCGCACTGAATCATATTGAAGCCCATCAGCTCTTGAGCTGTGTTTCAGGTGCCTGAACTTTCAATGAAACAGAATTGTCGTTCAATGAGGATCCTTCCATTGTTATAGTGCACAGCAGAACAGTATGTCCTCCATATCTTTTCCAGGAACACCCCCCCCCCACCACCACCACCAAAAACATCCCCTCAGCCAACCTGCTGCACTGGCCTCTGAAGGATATATATATTCTTCTGGTGGAAAGTCAAGTGGGTTTGATTGAATCAATTCCAGAGGCAGCTGCACGCACATAAGACAAGGTGTATCTTAACATTCTTATACAGCCTATACTTTTACACATTCCACAGATATACACATTTTCATTGTGTTCAGTTTAAACATCAGCTACATATTTATGATCACCTTCACTGTTTATTACCATCACCTTCACTTTTTATTACTGATGTGCGATAGGTGTGGCTTAGGTGTAAAAACAGAATGTACAGTACAGTCATATGTTCATTAACGCAACATAAACAGACAAGGGGTCTCATTTATAAAACTTTGCGTATAAACCTTACTAAAAGTGTATGTACGCACAAAAGCTAGATTTTGCGTACGCACAAAAAAATTCTGATTTATAAAACCATGTGTACATCAGAACCTGCACAAAAATCCCTTTATAAATCACAGCCAGCAGAAGATTGTGCGTACGTGCATCTCCACCCAGTCTCCTGCAGAAATCACCATATATGGAGCTTACAACGCCTAGTTTTACTATGCATAACCTCATTTGCATATCATTTGCATGCATATTCCCATCCACCATGTTTAACACTGCCAAAGGAACAAGACAGAAAAATATTAGATACGGACTACAAATGCCATTTGTGCCTTACACAGTACATTACTGACAATCATCCAATATCTTTTTTATGTTTTAGAATAAATATATCAAAATATCCATAAAAACTAAATTGTATAAAATACTTCCCAGATATTTTTTTTTAAATAAAGTTTATTCATTCATTTCCACGGGCCAAATGCTATTTTAATTTAAAATATTTTGTTAATTTTAAACCCTTCAACTCAAATTCATGCAGTTTTGCTGATAATGTGAACATATAGGATGTTTAGGCTATTTTAATTTAAACAGATAGGCCTACTTATTTATTGCAGCATAAATACAATCGTCTGACTCAGAGCGTTTTATTTTTAAAAAAAGTATTTTAAAAAAAGAAACGTGCAAATCTTAATTTTTTCTTCAAGTTGTATCCTTCAAATACTGTGGTGTTTTTCATAATTTTGTGAAGATGTCTTTACTCTCTGTGTCCGTGCAGCTGTGGTTGTACAGTAAGATTATCATTGGATTCAAACTGGATAATGAACCGTTCGACCACCGAATCCTGCAGTGTCTGTGATCTCAAATTAAGTGTGCATCACTGATCATCATTCTCGTTAAAACATATTTTGTCATAACATGAGATCTGCAGTTTAGTTTAAAGACGAATTATTGGAATTAGCCTATATTTAATCCTTGCTGTTATTAAAACAGCGTGTCACAGGAAAAGTGATCAAAAGTTGAAAAATTAAATGTCATTAATTCTTATAATCGTTTTTCTCACATGTATTTTCTACAATCTAACTTCAGTTCACGACCTCACCATCTGTGTCGCCAATTCCCTTTGTCTCCAGAATGTGCGTACGCACGGCTCAAAGTTTGCTTAAAGGTGCGCACATTCTCCCGTCAAGTTTGTTTTTTATAGATCACAACCTTTGCGTGAGAACTGGCATACGTATGTTTCCAGCCCCGTTTTGTACGTACGCACGCTTTATAAATGAGACCTCAGGAATTTGGGGTCTTGTAGGGTTTGTTTTTGAAAAAGGCTGACATTATCTCTACAGTGAAAGTCTTTGCTTTTCAAAATGATGTTTTCCATCAAATAGTTTTAGTAAAATCTAATTTAAGGTAATATTCCAGAAACATTGTGTGCTGAAGATGACAGTGACAAACCACTTTGCAAAATGTTTGCGTATCCCCAAGAAATTTTGCGTTCGATTTGCAGTTGAACGCAAAGTTTCTTGGGGCAACGCAAAACATTTGCGAGAGAACACAACAGGATTAACATAAAATTTTTCCTCCAACATATACAGGTGCTGGTCATATAATTAGAATATCATCAAAAAGTTTATTTATTTCCCTAATTCCATTCAAAAAGTGAAACTTGTATATTGTATTCATTCTGCATTTCCATAAAGTTGATCAGCAGCAAGACGCATGAAGTGCTCTAAAACTTCCTGGTATACGGCTGCGTTGACCTTGGACCTCAGAAAACACAGTGGACCAACACCAGCAGATGACATGGCACCCCAAACCATCACTGACTGTGGAAACTTTACACTGGACCTCAAGCAACGTGGATTATGTGCCTCTCCTCTCTTCCGCCAGACTCTGGGACCCTGATTTCCAAAGGAAATGCAAAATTTACTTTCATCAGAGAACATAACTTTGGACCACTCAGTAGCAGTCCTGTCCTTGTTGTCTTTAGCCCAGGCGAGACGCTTCTGACACTGTCTGTTGCTCAAGAGTGGCTTGACACAAGGAATGCGACAGCTGAAACCCATGTCTTGCATACGTCTGTGTGTAGTGGTTCTTGAAGCACTGACTCCAGCTGTAGTCCATTCTTTGTGAATCTCCCCCACATTTTTGGATGGGTTTTGTTTCACAATCCTCTCCAGGGTGCGGTTATCCCTATTGCTTGTACTCTTTTTTCTACCACATTTTTTCCTTCCCTTCGCCTCTCTATTGAGCTCTGTGAACAGCCAGCCTCTTTTGCAATGGCCTTTTGTGTCTTGCCCTCCATGTGCAAGGTGTCAATGGTTGTCTTTTGGACAACTGTCAAGTCAGCAGACTTCCCCATGATTGTGTAGCCTACAGAACTAGACTGAGAGACCATTTAAAGGCCTTTGCAGGTGTTTTGAGTTAATTAGCTGATTAGAGTGTGGCACCAGGTGTCTTCAATATTGACCCTTTTCTCAATATTCAAATTTTCTGAGATACTGAATTTGGGATTTTCCTTAGTTGTCAGTTATAATCATCAAAATTAAAAGAAATAAACATTTGAAATATATCAGTCTGTGTGTAATTTTTGAATGGAATTAGTGAAATAAATCAACTTTTTGATGATATTCTAATTATATGACCAGCACCTGTAATTGTCTTATGACAATTTTTCATGACAATGTCCCCTTGGGGCTCTGTATATTATTGCAATAATAAATAACTTCTAATTGAATGTATTTTGAAATGTAATTTTTTTCTGTGATGACAAAGCTTTTTTTTCCCTCCAGTCTTCAGTGTCACATGATCCTTCAGAAATCATGTAAACCCTAATGCTCAAAATAATTAATTGGTTTGAGTAGGGCAAACTCAAATTAAATAAATTGGTCAATTCAAATGAACTTTTTGGAGTATTTAGAACTTTCTTTATCTTTTGAGTTCACAAAACTGACACATTTAAAGTAATCTGAATGGTTTCATTGTTTTGAGTTCTATGAACTTGTTTCTTTTAATTTAGACAAACTTAAATTTACCTAAAACTGGGCTACTTCCCAGCATTCTTTGCCATGGCACTCGAAAGGGAGATTAAATGCTAAAATAAAGTGTTATATGTTCTATATTGTCGTACTCATTGTTGTACTCATTTCAGCAATTGCAATGCTATGCTAATATTATCAAAGCATTGTGCTACCAATTAGCATGTGGTGAATTAGCTATAGGTAGCTAAATTTCAACTAATAATAATATTTGAATATTTATAATTATAATATTTGAGATTACATGATCATTTTAAGTTAAATGTATGAATTAATTTAAGAGCAATTAAAATATACAACAATGAAATCTGCAGTTCTGCTTGCTTAAACTTTGAATTTCATGACATGTTTGATGTAATTGATTACCTAATTTCTTTTTAGTTTTGCCAACTTATACAGGTTTACAGCGTATGCTTATTTGCTGCTCAAGAGACATTTCTTATGATCATCAATATTAAAAATAGTTAGGATAGTTCAGGATTCTTTGATAAATAGAAAGTTCAAAAGAACAGCATTTATTTAAATCTTTTGTAACACTATAATTGTGAATTTTGATTAATTTTAAATCATCATTGCTGAATAAATGTATACTTTTCTTTTAAAAAAAACTATAGTGCCCCGTGTGGCTGAGAATGCAACATCTTCTAGTGTTGCCTTATTCATTTGCACATGTTAGCTTGATTTCACACTTCATAAAACCATTTGAATTCACACTTGCATTGAGTCTGTTTTAGGCCCAACATTACCACAAGATGCCCCCTACCAAATCCCATCCTCCTCCCTTCTGCCTTTGTTTTTTCCATCCTGCACCCTTTCATTTTGCCCCCATTGGTCTCTTTCTCTCCCTCCCTCTCTTTCTCTCTCTAAGATAAAAGGTGGAGGGATGTGCTTCCCGCTGGCTCTGAAATGGCCAAAACCTCATTTGAGTGTTTCATGGAATTTAGCTCCAGATGTTTCCCAAGAAACCCTCTTTACACACTAACCCACAGCATCCCTCATGGATGAACCCTTGCCATAGATTTATTGACAGGCATTGTTCCAGTTTGTTCCTGAAAAGCAGCTGCTCTCTGAGAACAAGTAGGCAAAAGTTTGTGTTACGCAGATGTGGAAACTTTAAAAGACTTTATAAAGTTGTATTATAATGAATTACAGTAACAAACTAAAATTTTATGAAGTCAAATGAGGTCTTTTGATCTCTTAATGTCTCCCCTCTCTCCTTTATTATAAATATATATATATATATATATATATATATATATATATATATATATATATATATATATATATATATGTGTGTATATATATATATATATATATATATTTTTTTTTTTTTTGGCCTTTTATCATCCACAGTCTGATAACAATAAAAAGTAATAGCACACCTCTAAACAAACTGCATTATTTGATATATTCATGTCCGTAGCACAAGATTTTAGTTGCAAGTTACAAGGCAAAGTTAAGTATGTAGGTTTAGGGGTTTTGAAAAAGCCATAACAAGAACCACTAATGACACTAGAGCACACAAACGGCCAAATTCACATTGCGTAAACTCAGATTTTTGGTTTTACAGCAGAGAGGGGTGATACACACTCATGGTGTGACTTTAACCATAAATGGGAAACCCTGGGAAAGGGTGAATGCCCTCCGAAGTGAAACACAATCATTCTCCGTCCAAGAAAACAGCAACAAAAATACCAGGCTCGGATGGTGACTTGGAAAAATATGTTTTATGGAGTGGCAAGAAGGAAAAATAAAATAAAAGCAAACAAAAGTTGGCGAGTTGAAGAGCTGAACGACCTGGTTCCCATTTATAGCGCTGCTGCAAAAAAGACAAATCAAGTCTTTTAGAAATTAAGATGTTGGTTAACTCATACATAGGACCTCCAGCAAAAAACTTGAGGAGCATCTCCCATACAGTACTTTCTTATTGTCAAGCTAGCATGTCACCCCACCTTAACTGTCACCGTCCCACCTTTGGGGCGCTTGGCGCTCTTTTTTTGATTGCCTTTTTTTCCATATCTTATATTTTAGTATCATTCAAAAGCTTACGAACTCAAAATTCCTCCTTTGAAAACCGTTTTGAAATCGGACATTGCGTTACCATGGAAATGGTACTCTAAATGGCTCCTCCCCTAGTGGGTGGTGTCAGGTTTCATATTACATAATTTATTTGAACTACTTTATAATCAAAACCTTTTCTAATCTTGAAAAAAACACATATCGTCGGTCTCAGGGTTCCATATTTGGTGACTGTTTTTTTGATAGAAGTGATATTTGGACAGAAATTTGTTACAGGAGAATACATTTAAAAAAATTAATGGAAAGTGGAGGACACCCGGTGGCTATTTTTGGTACAGCGCCTACACAAAATCTCATGGGAACTTTAATTTTTGTGATATCAACTTCAAATTTGGATTGGTTAGACATATGGCTTTGATGTTATTGTAATTTTATAGTAAAATTTGTTTTGTAAAATATTTATTTTATATAAAATAAAAAATATTTAGGACAGTATGTTTAATTTACACTAAATGTAAACTTCCATAACTTTTTCATACTTTCATATTTTGAAGAGCTTTCAATTCAGCAGTAATCTGCCGAGTGTTGTCGTTAAAACGAGACCATTAGGGAATAAAAATATTAGGTCTATATTCCAAAGCATTCTTGAATTACAGCCATTGAAGTTTGGATAGTGCATTTTCGTGTCTATTTCCAAAAAGGGGGGTGACAGGTAAGAGGTTAATCCAATTGTAATCAGACTGTTAGCGCAATCGGAATAAAAAAAGTAACATGCAACCACACCTATTAGAATGAATTGGCAAAATCCGATTGGATTGTAAAGGGTGGTTTAAACCAGTGGTGTGTGGTGGTGTTTTAAAAAGAGGAGGCAAAGTCCTCACATTTTTTATGTACTGTATATCAAATGTAAATGTATGTCCGTTACACTTAATTTTCTTGGTTAAATAAATATTACATAAAAAAAGATAGACCAAATACAATTCTATTTTGTATTTTTTGTAACTATGTACATTTCTTAGTATAAATTTCATCAAGTTAGTGTTTTTACGCTGTGGCGAGCAGCGAGGTCGAGGGACCGTGAGGGCGGGACGAGGCGGCGCTCATCAGGGAGGATGAGCGCCAGCTGCGCGCCGCAGCGATCTCGGCTCTCGCGGAGGAGTGAGGGAGTATAAAGGAGGAGCGACGACAGTGAGGGACGAGAGAGGACCAGGCCTGGATTTTGTGTTGTTTTATTTACGTTTCGTTATGTGTAGGCGGTAGTCGACCGTGAGGGGCTGCCGCCGCCATTTTATTTTTTGTTTATTTTGTATTAAATATGTTGAACGTTCGACGGTTCCCAGGAGGCGGGAACCGGCGAACGTTCAACATATTTAATACAAAATAAACAAAAAATAAAATGGCGGCGGCAGCCCCTCACGGTCGACTGCCGCCTACACATAACAAAACGTAAATAAAACAACACAAAATCCAGGCCTGGTCCTCTCTCGTCCCTCACTGTCGTCGCTCCTCCTTTATACTCCCTCACTCCTCCGCGAGAGCTGAGATCGCTGCGGTGCGCAGCTGGCGCTCATCCTCCCTGATGAGCGTCGCCTCGTCCCGCCCTCACGGTCCCTCGACCTCGCTGCTCGCCACATAAGCATTTTTACATTTATTCCAAAATAATAACTTAAGGCAGTAACAATTTATATTATTTGTGAACTAATGTTCAGCTCTTCTTTTTTTATAGTCAACTTATTTTCAGCAGTCATTAAGCTTGTACACACTGGTCACAGACACGAAGATGTGCCTTCATTTTCCCCAAGTTGATCGCTCACTAAAACCCCCGCAGTCATCAAGTTTTCAGTTTTCAATTTCAAGTTTGATTTTGACGTGACACAAAGCACGTTTTTTAACTTACTTTTTAATTAGTCTTCCCATTAATGGCATCATTATTTTCAGGCCAATGAGAATGTGCACGAAAACAAGAGGCGGGATTTATCGCACAAACCAATCACATCCAATCATATCGATGGAGACATTGCCTCCTCTCACATGACTTTCCCCCATTCATTCTCAATTACTCCCCACTAAACCCACCGCATGCCTCTGTAACTTTACCTGCGGGTGTCGCTGTTAGACACTGTTACTTTATAAAAACACTTTTTTACAATTTTAAATGTCACATTTTGTAATATTTGTTTTATTTTTTTGTTATATCGATTATTTTCTCATCCAGTTTTTTTGATGAGACACTGCCTCCCTTGCCTCCTCGGAGGAGGAAACGGCCCTGGTTTAAGCCTTTTCTAATCCATTTGATAGGACATGTAAACACTTGATCTGACTCAAAACTGGAACATTCTGTGCATGTGCAATGACTTAGAAATGGCGTAATGGCGTGTGATGCACAGAACAGGCTGTTGTTATTGTTCAATATAAGCTGTCCCAATTCAGAGGTTGCATCCTTCGAAGGATACTGACTTCAAATGCCATGCCTTCAAAGTCCGAAGGTCGAACTGAGCATTGTTAAATGGGATGGAATTTGTTCTGGACTTATTTAAAAGTTATAGGCTATTCAACTGTCTGAAAACCAAACAGGATTCACAACTTGTTTAAATATGTTCGCGTTAGTCCATTTACTGTATGTACATGCCCAGCAAGCAATTTTACACAGCCCGGACGTCTAAAACCAGGCAAAATTTTGGCTGTCAGTGAAAATTTAATAGACATCTAACATACTCATACGCATAGAACATGCCAAAGAAATGAAACCAAACACCTTGTAATCACTGTTGACATTGCTTACATGATGGAATATCATACATCTAGCAAGTTATTTTGGCAAAAATAAGTGTAAGATGTAAGTGGCTAGAAGTGGGTTACTCACAGCCGGACTATATCGTATCTATAGTTAACCTAGACGGTGAAATGACGGCTATTGCTTGCTGGGTAACAAAGAGTATAAATTATATAAAACTGCATAGTGAGATATGTCAACATTCAAACCTCTTTAGAGTTGTATTTATTTATTTTATGTTTTATTTTTACATTTGTATCATATTAGATATTCGAGTAAGCTGAAATCCAATACTTACATTTAAAAGTGTAATCCGGCGTTTTCTTTTAAAAAATCCTGATCCTGAGCAAGCAATGGATCTTGGGATAGGCTAGACTGCGCAGGATCCACTCATTGTGAAGGATGCATTTGTAGGCCACATTTGAAGGCTTCGAATTGGGACAGCCTTCTTCGCGCTGCTTTGAGGCATTCAGCCTTCGAATAAAGCCTTATTCTTTTTTTTATTATTATTCACTGCCATTATATGGACAAGCACGAGCGGGACATTTTTTAAAAATAATTCTCCTTTTGTTGTCCATAAAAGAAAGAAGGTCATACGGCATTAGAACAACACCAGGGTGAGTAAATGATGACTTATTTTCAATTTAGGGTGAACTATCCCTTCAGTTCAAGCTGTTCATATTTCTTTTAAGCTCCCAATGCTTGCATCTACAAGTGAAATATGGCGAAGAATTTGCAGATCTTGCTGAGGTGGCTTTTTTTGCTCACCACCCCAGCATCCTGGAGACTGCATTGACACGCTTATTCTCAAGTGCATTTCTCCAGTGTCCCATAGCTAATGTGCGACCCCCGACCCCATCCCTTCCCTTCCTCCCTGCACATTCCTGTCATGATTGGCTTGCTGTCAGCCTGTAAATGATAGAGACTGTCGGTTCTGTCATCATGGAGAGTGAGTTAGAGGATAAAAGTGACTGGCGTGGGAGTGTTATTTACACTGTTCCAGCACAACAATACTGCCAAACAATACTTAAACACACACACTCGCAAATTTACAGATACCATCCACATCATCAGCCAGTTCAGTGGGGAAAACCAGGACATGTTCTGAGAATAAACATTTCAGGAGGCCCGAGGCAGCATCACATGTAACTTCTGTGAAAAGGAAATCCCAGAATGCACAGAGACAGTTTCGGTAAACATCATTTTAAGATGGCTGAAGAGAAGAAAGAAATGGTGACTATGAAAAATGCTTCATGTCTAATATTTGGGTATGCTATGTGTTTTTATGCTAAGGCCAAACTAGTCTTCTGAGCACTTAGGGCCCTATCATACACCCGTGTTTTTTGCTAGTTTCATGGGCATGCTGGTCTGAAAGCAAGTTGTGTTCAGGCGCATTGTTGGTGGGTTGCTATTTTGAGGCAACTAAAAAATAGACTGCACCATTGACCAACTGAAACCTGGTCTAAAGTCAATAGCGCAGTATTTTTTGTGTTATTTAAAGGGCACGTTAGTAATATGCGCCTATAAGCAGGTGCACAACACGAGTACAATCTACTTATTACACACAGGGAAAAAACATAAAAGGATTACTATTTAAAAGATTATTATCATGTACATAAAGATAAAAAATACCTACATGTCATAATGGATAGTCATTGCATGTATCAGACTGACCTATTTTCAGTAATGATGAATGAATTTGGCTAATTATTTAACCAATCATGGCAATACATTGATGGTGTCTATATTCCGCCATGTAAACTGGCAACTGGCTTTTAAAGGGAATGGAAGATGAGACTCTGAGATGAGAATTGTTTTATTGCACGTTACACCCAAAACACACCGATTACTCATTAAGAGAATAGGGACAACACTTTTAGACCATGCACCGGGTGTGGCAACCTTTTTTCCCGTCGTTAAACTAGTGCACTTAAAGTGCACTTGCGCCGTGCGCTTTAGAACATGCGCTTAGATTGTTAAAATAGGGCCATTAGTGTTGCTGCCCATGTAGTGTTCCAAATTGGTTCTGTTAGGCCGCGAAGCGTTTTTAGCCAGCTGGCACTCTGCTTGAAACTCCTAGCAGTGAGCGCTTGAGAGCGTTTTGGTAGCGCAGCAGGGTTTTTTTTTTTCGTTGAGATTTGTTTCTCTATTGTTTTTATGTAAAAAATATTGATACAATGTAAAGTATCTGCTCATGGCTCTTGTTTTAAATTATTTTTGTTCCGTTATTATGCTTCTTGTTGTCATCTGTTGACATTCTACAAGCAAAATGTGGCAGTTGTCCCGCCCCTCCGCCACTCTGATTGGACAGCTGGGTAAAAAGTGACAGTGAGTTTTACCCAAAGTTGAACATTCTTCAACTCTCGGCAACCAGTAAAAAAACGCTCTTTCTAAAAACGCGTCACTCCCATTGAAAAACAATTGGAAAAATACGCCACGCTTTGGTGCACACACGGCCTTACTGTGTGAATAAATAAGAATGGTGCGTAAAGTTGGGTGTACAAATTTGTTTTGCCCTATAAATAGCCTGAGGTAGGGTAGGATGTGTAATTTTCCCCCTAACTTCCTTTGTTGTGACCCGAATCAGGGCGTGATTTTTTTTTTTCCAAACCAGTTCAGCGGAAACTCTGCCCTGCAGCCGATTCTTAAAATTGTATTGGTCATGTCAATCACAGTAATGATTGCCTACACCAAACACTGATCCCTAAACCTACCCGTCACAGTAGCCTTAACCAATGAAATTAGCTTCCGGGGCGGGATTTCCGCTGAACTGGTTCAGGGGAAAAAATCACGCTGAAGCACCATATCGAGGGACGCAATTCCTTGGTCCAAGAGTGTGAGTGTGCGAGCTGTTAATATGATTAATTTCGGGGTTTGAGGATGCCGTGTTTAGCCCTTGGTGTGTGCCCTTAAGATTGTGGGTTATGGGCCAGTGACTCTGCTTCTTTCTCTTCCCACAGGCCTGTACTATTTTAAGTGGTGGGTTGTGATTTTAATATTTTGGCATACGGTCTAGATTTAAATGAACGTTAAATCGTCTATTTATTCTAATCTACAATTGATGGTTGTTTTGTACTTAAAGGTCACATCATGTTCTCTTTTGCTATTGGCTGTTGAACTTGCTGCAAGTTGTTAAACAAAATTATTTCCGTGGGCATATAAATCTCTGATGGCTTAGTCGGGAGTTAAGTGTGACCTTTTGATACAGCTCGGTTACAGTTCCATGACCTTTCTTAGAAGGGAACATCCTATGTAGGCAGTAGGCAACAAGGCCGCTGGAGCTATAGTGAACTTAGTACTTGCAAGGTGTGTGGGTGTGTGTGTGAGCATGTGGTGAATGGGGACTGTGTTGGGCTAAACCTTTATTGGGTCTGTTCCATCTGTTTTGGCTCATACTCAAACCATGCAGTGCGAAGTCATGCTCGGATCTCACACATTCCTTCAGCTTTATACGCTCTACTGTGCGCTCACTATTTCCATCTTCAGAATTGCTCTCACGGAAAAGCTTTTCCAAAAATAGAGCGAAGCTTATCGCAAAAAACACAAAATGATTATGTTTAGCCTGCTTTGCTTCTAGGATATTTCTCACAGTGACAAACCACCTGTGCGTCACGCCTGCTTTCTCTAAATCGGTCTGAGCTCCCTTGATTTCCATTCTGATCTTGCTCTGTAACCTAGCAAAAGCAAATCTTTTCTGCTGCCCCCCACCTATTAGCTTCACTCTCTTTTTTTTTTTTTTTGCTGCTGCTGCAATAGCCGAACAGCGAGTGATTATAACACAGTGGAATTTGATCTCTGCGCTGTTAAATCACATGCTGTGACTGTAATTATTCGTTCCTGAAGAGAGAGAGAGAGAGTTGGGCACAACAGAAGAACAGAGCACAGAAACATTCAGGACACATTCAGCTCTGGCCTGCAAGCGCAGTGCGCATTTGGTTTCCTTCCTGGTTGAAGTACATGCTATCGAATTCTGGAGAGGCTTTGGGAAATGTGCCATGGAAAGATGATGTTGTTCTTCACAGGCAATGAGTTTGTTTGAGTCACATCTGAAAAATAATGTCTTTGTGAGTTTAGATTCAATGAGGCCATTTATCTGATAATGTTGTTTACATTTTTTAGCTTGCAAATGGGCACAGAGACCTCACATTCAACGGTTTCTTGGCTCAGAGTGTGCGAGAGGCATGGTCGTAGATTTGGCCATGTGCAATGTAAAACAACTCTTCAATGTACAGTATAAGTATTGTATGTTTCTATGCAGTATTTATGTTTTATATCCCTTTCAGTTTCTGTGACGGTGTCTAGAACGAGTTGTTTATTATTGGCACATTCGATCTGGCTTGAACAACTGCAGATCTAGACTGGCGGTGTCACTGGGTCCAAGCTGCGTTTTTACAGTTTACATTTTAAAATCACATAATGTTTAATTTTGCATTTAAAATCATTTTATGAAATCAAATGTAAAAACACTCACTTTATTTATTTTACTGTACTGTTTAAATTAAATCATGTAACTCGTTGTTTGGTTTAAACATTTCAATTAATGTAAAATAAAATGTTTTATATAAATAGAAATGTCTACACAGCACACTTAAAATTTTTAAAAGTATTTAATCTATAAATAAAATATATTTTATAGAAAATATGTGTAAAATAATGTCTACTTTAAGGACTTTTAAGATTTTTCAGGGCACTTTACCTCATTGTACCCCTCAATTCTCATTGCTGTAACATGATGAAAAAAGATGAATGCAATTCATTCAAATAAAATATTATTTATTAAATACATTGATGTATTTATACATCATGGTAGCATTTGCGGTACTGCCTTATATTAATGAAAAATTGATTCAAACATGAGAAAGAAAATTGCTTAATTGTCCTGAAAATAATGGCACAATGCAAAATATACATTTGGGGGTTTTAAATACAATTCAATTCAATGAACTTTATTGTCCCCAATGGGGAAATTTGTCTTGGACTTAAAGACATAATACACTCAAACCATACACATACAAAATAAAAAAATAAAAAACATTACTTGTATAAAAATACATACTACTTATTTAAAAGTCTAATCGACGTTGGTACAACAGATTTATTAAAGGGGTGGTAAAACACATTCTTTCGAAGGCTTGATTATATTTGTGGGGTGCCCTGTAACATGTGTTCATGCTTCGTTTTTAAAAAATTACATTATTTTTTTTCATATATTTTATCTTTATTCTACACTGCTCTGTCCCTCCTTGTAAAAACGGTCTGATGGTTTCCGGGTTCTTTGAAGCCGGTCCCTCAAAAATACGCAATGGGATCAGAGTGGTTAGCTGGCCCAGTGGCCCAGTTGTGATTCGCTAACCGTCTAGTGCACATTTTTCGGAAACGTCATGCCCCTTACCTTTACCGGTAGTCTGTGCTTTGGTAGTATTAGAAACAATGGCGTCAATAAAACCATACCAATTTGAGTCCGAATGGGAACCAGAAAATTTTTGTGAAGATTTTTGTTGTTGTTGTTGTTGTATAGCCTACTACAGTCCTCAAAGGGATTTTTTTGAGTAAAGACTGCGGATCTATAGTGATCGCTACTGAATGGCACCGTTACTTTTGTATTTTTAGAACAATAGCCAAATATCTATCGCAAGAACTATTAACCCAAAACGAACACTAAACATTGGCTTTACTATAGTAGCCAAATCAAACACAGAACCATGTTTAGCATGCCTGTAGATAAACAATACATAAAAGCTCTAATCAAAGAATAATTTACACTAATTCCAAGTTCGCTGTTGAGATTTTAAAAAAGTTTGTAACGTTAGGTGTTTGTCGGATAACGTTAAGTATGAATGAGAATTTAACAAACTGGTTTGCAGAGCCAAACAGCGTTGTCATCTGTTTACTTCCTTGCTACAACGTACAATTAACAATACGAACTATTACAGGAAAACACATCAACGAAAAATAAATCATACTTACAGGTTGTGGCCCGTAAACAGCTTCTGTTTTTAAAGTTGGAACTGATCCATCTTTCAGGACAAGCCGTTGTGCGAATCCTGCATTGAACTCGCAAAAAATTGTGGAAGCTTTCCTCCGTAAAATGTGCAGCACAGAGAGCGAGATTTGGGTAATAATTATGAGGGACCGAGTTAAAAATAGATTTTTACCATTGATCCCTAACTTCCCCGTCCCTAGGAAGGCTGAACAAACTGGACGTGCAATGAAAATAACAGCGTTTTCGTCGGCAGTGCGGCAACAACACTCCAGTCTACTAACCAGATTTGCTATTCACAGCCCACAGCACAGCAGATAGACGGCATGTTGCAATTCAGTCCTACAAATGGCGCCCGCGCCACTGTTGTGACGTCACATGAAATCTAAGAATACCACAACAACTCTTCTCCACAGCAATAAAAAATGGCCTCGCCCCCCTTATTCTTGGAGGAGGTGTTTATGTAAATATTGGGGCTGGTGATGTCAGCAACCCTGGAGGAATGTCTGTAGTCCCTACCGGCCGTTTGCTGTAGTCCTTAGAAATTGATTTCTTTAAAAGCAAATATCTCCCTTTTCTTTAAACTTTGAACGTTGTAACTTTGCAGATGTTGTTTATGCTCAAACAGCAACATTACACACTAGCTACAGTTAGAAAAGTGAAATTGTGTTTTACCACCCCTTTAAAACGATTGTATTTGCACATAGGCAAACTGTATCGTCTGCTAGAAGGCAGCAACTCGTATTTTGAATTAAAATTATGCAAAGAATCTTATACAATCTTGGTAGCTACCCTGATGACTGACTGCTCATATGAATACTCCAATGATTGGTATTCTCTTTTTCCCATAATTCTCATAGCCATCTTTACCAGACGAGCAAGTTTAGCTGTGGACTGAACTGTAATGTTACTGTGGCGGAGGGGGCGTGGTTCTGCAAAGTCTGTAGCGGGAGAGAGGGACCGCGGAGGCGAGTGGTGAGTAAGTAGGTCAGATCACTAACACCTGTCTCTCGTTCCAGTAATTGGCGTGGAGAGACCGTAAAAGCCGCGGTCGGCAGAGAGAGAGGAGAGAGAGATCACGACTGGGACTGTCACACGTCTTGCCAGAGACCGCTAAAGAGAGAGAAAGACTTGAGTTTTGAAGCGACGAGTTGGAGAGTTTAATGAGTTTGAGTTTGAGCGCGCTGAGCGCTTACCAAAGTTTTGAGGATCGTGAGATCAATAAAGTGCAGTCCCAGTTAAGCCGACCCCGTCTTCTTCCTTCCTTCACCCACACAAAGGAAGAAGAGTGCCGCCGCTATGCAGACACCGTCAAAGACGCCGCTTGCGGACCTGGTTCAATCGCTCGCCGGTCTTCATCAACAAACCCATGAGGACCTGCTGGCACAGCATGAAGACCGCAAGCTGTTCCGGAGCTGGATTGTCCGGGAGATTCCGGCCACCACCCCCCCCCCCTCCCCCCCCCCCCGTCTACCACCGACTCGGCAGCTACCATCCACCTCTCGAAGATGGGCCCGGAGGATGATCCGGAGGCGTTCCTCGACCTCTTCGAGAGGTCCGCCGAGTCCCGGGCGGACTGGCCAATGCGGCTCCTGCTGCTCTTGTCTGGCGAAGCGCAGGTAGCCGCACACCAACTGCCAGTCCAGAATCTCCTGGACTACCAAGACCTGAAGCGCGCCATCTTGCAGCGGGTCGGCTGGAGTCCGGAACAACAACGGCAGCGGTTCCGGACCCTCAACGACTCTGGCCGACCCTTCACCTTCGCGCACCAGGTCCGGGACTCGTGCCGCAAGTGGCTGATGGCCGACGGAAGCGACGTCGAGGGAATCATCGACCGGGTGGTGCTGGAACAGTTCATCGCGCGGCTTCCCCAGAAGACCACGCAGTGGGTCCAGTGCCACCGCCCGACGTCGCTGACCCAGGGCATCCAGTTGGCGGAGGACCACATGGTGACGTGCACCAGGGTCGGCGAACCCCTGCCATCGGCTTCTCTCTCTCTCTCTCTCTCTCTCGCCCTGCTGCTGTCTCTTCCCCTTCTCTCCCCAAGCCTGTTCCCCTTCCCAGGTCACGGGGGGCGTGGCCGCCTAGGCCAGCCCCAAGGTGGAGGACGGGCGGCCTCAGTGAACCGTCAGCACCTCCCCGTCCGGTCCAGAGGGGAGGGGCGGCCGGCTCGGATCCCTATCCCTCCTCCTGTGTTCCAGCGTTCTCTCCACGCCAATCGCCGGACCTACTTCCGGCCACTAGGGCGGCAGGGAAGTCTGAGCCGGCTTGCTGGCGCTGCGGGGATCCGGATCACTTCATTGACCGCTGTCCCGTAATGGAGGTCGGGACGCTGGTCCGGGTCCCCGACGCTCCACAAGCTGCCACCGATCAAGCTGGATTGTACCTGATTCCTGTGAGTATCAAGGGGGGTACTTATCAGGCCTTGGTTGATTCGGGTTGTAACCGGACCTCTATCCACCAAAGCCTGATTCACCCTAAGGCATTGGGTACTAGCCGCACGGTTACGGTGAGGTGTGTGTACGGGGAAGTGGTGAACTATCCATTGTTGCCCGTGGATATTCTATTTCGGGGACAAAAGCATAGTGTTGAGGTAGCAGTTAACCCGCACCTCAGGCATCCGCTGATTTTAGGGACCAATTGGCCAGCATTTAATGTATTATTGGGGCATTAGTGTGCAGATTCTTCTTGGGAAAAACATGCAAGCAGGAAAGAGACTGTTGCTCAGTTGGGAAACATGGATTCGGGGCCTCTGGGATCTCTTCCGGGGGAACAGAGCGGTCTTGTAATGCCCATTTTCACAGACCGCAATGATTTTCCCCTGGAGCAGTCCCAGGATGAATCGCTTAAAAACGCGTTTAATCAGGTCCGTTCCATCGACGGCCACCTACTCCAGCCTGACCAGCCGCTCTCTTATCCCTATTTTTGTATTTTAAAAGATAGGTTGTATCCGGTGACCCAAGATGCCCAGTCAAAACAAGATACAACCCAGTTGTTAGTACCTAAAAGCCGCCGGGAAATGCTTTTCCAGGCGGCTCATTCTAATCCTATGGCCGGGCATTTAGGACAAACGGCTACACTCAACCGTCTAATGGCCCGTTTCTTCTGGCCGGGCATTCACGAGAATGTAGGCAGGTGGTGTGCGTCTTGTCGGGAATGTCAGTTGGTGAATCCACCGGCCACCCCAAAAGCACCATTGTGCCCACTCCCGCTAGTGCAGGTCCCCTTCGAGAGAACTGGTATGGACCTCATCGGGCCATTAGAGCGGTCAGCACGCGGGCATCGCTTTGCATTAGTTATGGTAGACTATGCAACGCGATACCCGGAAGCAGTCCCGCTCCGCAATATTTCGGTGAAAAGTGTTGCGAGCGCACTGTTTTCCTTAATCTACCTGGTGGGAATCCCGAAAGAGATTCTCACTGATCAAGGCACGGCGTTCATGTCACGAACGATTCGCGAACTTTATGAGTTGTTGGGCGTTAAATCGGTTCGCACAAGCGTCTATCACCCACAAACAGATGGCCTGGTGGAACGGTTTAATCGCACGTTGAAATCCATGATTCGTAAGTTCGTTCACGAGGACGCCAAAAATTGGGATAAATGGCTAGAACCTCTGATGTTTGCTGTTCACGAGGTCCCACAAGCCTCCACGTGGGTTTTGCCCCTTCGAGCTTCTCTATGGGCGCCAGCCTCGGGGGGTGCTGGATGTCCTTAGGGAGGCTTGGGAGGACGGGCCTTCCGCGAGTAAAAATGAAATTCAGTATGTCCTGGACCTGAGAACAAAACTCCACACTTTGGGGCAGTGTCGAAGTTTGATGTGTACCCAATGCCAAGGGTGGACGAATTGCTTGATCGGCTGGGGATCGCTCGCTTTTATTCGACACTGGACTTAACTAAGGGATATTGGCAGATCCCCTTGTCACCAATGTCCAAAGAAAAAAACGCTTTCACCACGCCGTTTGGGTTACACCAATTTGTCACCCTTCCTTTCGGCTTGTTCGGGGCTCCCGCGACCTTCCAGCGTCTAATGGACAGGATTCTCCGGCCGCATGCTGCATATGCTGCTGCGTACTTGGATGATATCATCATCTATAGTGCGGATTGGCAGCGGCATATGCAGCATCTGCGTGCTGTCCTAAAGTCGCTGAGAAGGGCGGGGCTCACGGCCAACCGAAAGAAGTGTGCAGTTGGGCGGGTGGAAGTAAGATATCTGAGCTTCCACTTGGGTCATGGACAGGTGCGTCCCCAAATTGACAAGACTGCAGCTATTGCAACCTGCCCAAGGCCCAAGTCCAAAAAGGAGGTTAGACAGTTCCTGGGGCTAGCGGGATATTATAGAAGGTTTGTACCTAATTATTCGGACCTCGCTAGCCCGCTGACTGATCTAACTAAAAAGGAGGTACCAGATACAGTTCAGTGGACGGAGGGGTGCCAGCAGGCTTTCACCCGAATAAAGGCTGCTCTGTGTGGTGGGCCGCTCTTACAAGCTCCTAATTTCTCTCTCCTTTTTTCCCTACAGACCGGCGCCTCGGACAGGGGGCTGGGCGCGGTCCTGTCCCAGGAGGTGGAGGGGGAGGAACGGCCGGTGCTGTACATCAGTCGCAAGCTCTCTAAGAGAGAGACGATGTACAGCACCATAGAAAAAGAGTGCTTGGCCATCAGGTGGGCCGTCCTCACCCTCCGCTACTACCTCCTGGGGCGGGAGTTCACCCTCTGTTCGGACCACGCCACTTGGCAGTGGCTCCACCGCATGAAGGATACCAACGCCCGGATCACCCGTTGGTATCTAGCTTTACAGCCTTTTAAGTTCAAGGTGATCCACAGGCCGGGTGCTCAGATGGCTGTGGCTGACTTCCTTAGTTTTGAAGTGATGAGTTGGAGAGTTTAATGAGTTTGAGTTTGAGTTTGAGCGCGCTGAGCGCTTACCAAAGTTTTGAGGATCGTGAGATCAATAAAGTGCAGTCCCAGTTAAGCTGACCCAGTCTTCTTCCTTCCTTCACCCACACAAAGTTACACTACAGTTACCATACCATACACTCTAAAAAATGCTGGGTTAAAAACAACCCAAGTTGGGTTGAAAATGAACAAACCCAGCAATTGGGTTGTTTTAACCCAGTGAATGGGTTGTTTTAACCCAGCGATTGGGTTAAATGTTTGCTTAAACAACCCAATCGCTGGGTTTGTCCATTTTTAGATTAGATTAGATTAGATTAGATTCAACTTTATTGTCATTACACAAGTACAAGTACAAGGCAATGAAATGCAGTTTAGGTCTAACCAGAAGTGCAATAGCAGCAAGTGCAAGATATACAGTGGTTGCGTAAGTGCAGGACATGGAAATGTACTGAATATATATAAATATGTATAAATAGAGAGACGGTTATTACTATAAACAGAACTGAATTTACAGGTGAATATGTACAGTGAATAAATATACAGATGACTATTACTATAAACAGAATTTACAGGTGAATATGTACTATGAATATAATATACAGATGGCTATTACTTTAAACAGAATTTTACAGATAGAGGTATACAATAATATGTTAGGCTAATATGAGGAATAAAGCAGTGGATTAAGGTAGTGCTATAAATTATGGACAGAGCTATCCGAAAAAAAGTGTAAAAGTGCAGCGGAAAGTGGTTGCATATTACAGTTAGACGTACGGTGCAAAATGCAAATGTAAACATTGGTACTATAAATACAGTCGGCAGTCCAAATGAGTATAATCCAGTTAAGATATGGTGGTGCAAAATGCATAAGTAAACAGTTGTTACTGTAATAAACAGTCTGTAGTGCAAATAACAAAGTGAAGGCAGATGTGAGGTAGGAGAGTTAGCAGTTTATGAGGGAAGTGGATCAACGGGGGTTTAAGTTCAGTAAAGAGACAGCTCTGGGGAAAAAACTGTTCTTAAGTCTGCTGGTCCTGGTCCGGAGGATCCTGAAACGCCTGCCGGAGGGCAGGAGAGAAAACAGTCTGTGGGCTGGGTGAGAGGAGTCCTTGAGGATGCTGCGAGCTCGATGCAGACAGCGTTTCCTCTGGATGTGCTCGATGGCAGGTAGTGGAGTCCCTGTGATGCGCTGGGCAGTTTTCACCACCCGCTGCAGTGCCTTGCGCTCCGCAACAGAGCAGCTCCCATACCATACTGCGACACAGTTGGTCAGGATGCTTTCTATTGCGCAGCGGTAGAAGTTCACCAGGATAGCCGAGGAGAGCTGATTCTTCCTCAGTGTCCTCAGGAAGAAGAGGCGCTGGTGAGCCTTCTTGACCAGGCTGGAGGTGTTGGTCGTCCACGACATGTCCGCCGAGATGTGGATCCCCAGGAACTTGAAACTGGAGACACGCTCAACAGCCATTCCATTGATGTGGATGGTGTCGTGTGTGCCTCTTGACTCTTTCCTGAAGTCCACGATGAGCTCCTTCGTTTTGGTGGTGTTGAGGAGCAGGTTATTATCAGTGCACCATGTGGCCAGGTGCTGGATCTCCTCCCTGTAGGCAGTCTCATCGTTGTTGCTGATGAGACCAATCACCGTAGTGTCGTCCGCAAACTTGACGATGGAATTAGATCCATACACAGGCTTGCAGTCGGAGGTGAAGAGGGAGTAGAGAAACGGACTTAGCACACAGCCCTGTGGTACACCAGTGTTGAGTGTGATGGACGTGGAGCAGGTGGATCCTGATCAAACATTCTGTGGTCTGTCAGTTAGGAAGTCCAAAATCCAGTTACACATTGACGTGTTGATGCCCAGGTCTCCAAGTTTGGCTATTAACTTGGATGGGATGACAGTGTTGAATGCTGAGCTGAAGTCAACAAACAGCAAGCGTGCATAAGTGTTCTTATTGTCCAGATGGGTGAGCACAGAGTGCAGTGCCATGGAAACTGCATCCTCTGTGCTCCTATTGCTGTGGTAGGCAAACTGGTGTGAGTCCAATGTGGATGGTAGAGAGTCTTTTAGGTGTTCCAGGACCAGCCGCTCAAAGCACTTCATGACGATGGGTGTGAGTGCTACAGGGCGGTAGTCATTAGGGCACCTCGGGCTAGAGCTTTTCGGCACTGGCACAATGGAAGTGCGTTTAAAGCATGTTGGTACAGATGCTTGGGCAAGAGACAGGTTGAAAATGTCTGTAAAAACCCCAGCGAGCTGCTCCGCACATGCCCTGAGAACACGACCAGGGATGTTGTCTGGTCCAGCAGCCTTGTGCGTGCTGATCCGGCTCAGTGCCTTGCAGACTTCTGTGGAGGAGAGTGTGATTGGTGGGTGGTCATCTGAGGCTTTGAGCTTGGTGGCAGTTTCTCTGTTGTCTCTTTCAAAACGAGCATAAAAGTAATTTAGCTCGTTCAGGAAGTTGACATCAGTGGCTGTGGGGGTGGACCGGGTGGGTTTGTAATCACTGATGGCCTGAATGCCCTGCCACATGCGTCGAGGGTCAGAGTTGGAAAAGTGTCCCTCTATCTTTAGCTTGTAGCAGTGCTTGGCCTTTTTGATGCCCCTCTTCAGGTTTGCTCTGGATGTGCTGTAGGCTTGTGCATCACCTGATCTTAAGGCAGTATTGCGTGACTTCAGCAGGAGTCGCACTTCCCTGTTCATCCAAGGCTTCTGATTTGGGTATGTGGTGATCTGTTTCTGGGTTGTAACACTGTCAATGGTGGTATTGATATGGTCCAATACAGAGGAGGTGTAGGAGTCAATGTCCGTGTGAGCGCCACTGGTGGCCTGAGAAGCAAACATACTCCAGTCTGTGTTTAGAAACCTTTCCTGGAGTGTGGAGTCTGCCCCCACAGGCCACACCTTGATGGTCTTCACTGATGGCTTCACACGGTTGATGAGGGGTGCATATTTGGGGCTGAGGAACAAAGAGAGGCGGTCTGACTGTCCCAGGTGGGGGAGGGGTGTTTCAACGTAAGCTCCCGCCATGTTTGTGTAAACATGGTCTAAGGTTTTGTTTACTCTGGTGTGGCAAGAAACATGCTGGTGAAACTTGGGTAGCACTGACTTTAAGTTTGAGTGATTAAAGTCACCTGCAAAAATAAACGCAGCTTCCGGGTGATCAGTCTGTTGTTTACTGATGTCTGCGTGAAGTTCTTTCATAGCAAGCTTAGCATCAGCATCCGGAGGAATATAGGCTGCAGTGATAATGGTGGAAGTGAACTCCCGCGGTAGATAAAATGGTCTACATTTAACCATGAGAAACTCAAGGTTAGCTGAACAATGACTCCCAACAATAGCAGAGTTTGTGCACCAAGCTTTGTTAATATAAATGCACAATCCACCCCCTCTACTCTTCCCGGAGCCATCTAATGTTCTATCTGCCCGGAGTGTGTGGCGTCCCACTAGCTTGATAGCGGTGTCTGGTATTCCGCCGTTTAACCAGGTTTCCGTGAAGATTAGGACGTTACAGTTCAAAAGTTTCTTACTGTGTGTGATGCTGAGTCGAATCTCCTCCATTTTGTTCACTAGCGATCGTACATTAGCAAGGAAAATGCTGGGTAAAGAGAGCCGATGAGGAATAAGCGTTAGCTTAGCCCGTATTCCTCCACGCTTCCCTCGCCTTTGTTTACGATCACGGCGCCGCCTTCTAGCACTTCCGCCCGGCCGGGTAGAGCGCGCAGCCTCGGGCGTCCTAGCGATCTCAGGAAGGAGTCGAAGATTGTCCAGAAAACTGTCGGAAATTCGCAAACCAATATCCAAAAGCTCACAACGGGTGTACGATGTAAAGGCACAACTGTTCTGTACGAACAGACCCGAGATGAGCAAGAAAAATACCGCAAAATTGCAGAATCTGGAGAGACGCTGAGTCTCGCGATCTACTCGCGCCGCCATCTTGGTCACTTTTACCGATTTTCAACCCAACTTGGGTTGTTTTAAAACCAGCGTTTTTTAGAGTGTACAGTATATCCATAATACATTGACCTTGGATCAAAAATCATTAACAAAAGCATACTGTGAGAATCACTCAAATACTTAAATAATACTGCTCATCTGCAGAGCCGTTTTTTTTTATTTTATTTGGCTGTTAGATGAGAGAGTGTTGTGCATGTGTTTTAGGCGAATTTGTGATGTGTAAAGGAAGAAATTGAATTCTGAAACCAAGGCATCGTAAATATATTTTTATAATTTCTTTGTGTCACAACATCAGATTGGCACCAAATAAAAATCACATGGTGATAAGTGAAATTCAGATACTTTCAGAAAATGTGTGTCCCGGCTTTTTAACACAGTGGAGATTTAGAACAGAAACAGGCTAAGAAAATCTTTAAAATATATATCATATTTCTGTGCATATATGTACCTCTGCATTCGTATAGTTTGACTGGGTTTAAAATGTTCTCATGTTCTCATGTCACAAACTCGTGAGCCAATATGTTTAATGTGACAGAAAGCCTCCATGCCAGTGATAAATCATGCAAAGTGTGTGTGTGTGTGTGTGTCTGTGTGTGTGTGTGTGTGTGTGTGTGTGTGTGTGTGTGTGTGTGTGTGTGTGTGTGTGTGTGTGTGTGTGTGTGTGTGTTTAGTGCATTAATGCATATTTGTGTGTGACCAGACAGATCCATAATATGGAGTGGCAGTGCCATCAGGGATGAGCTGTTTTCTATAAAATCCCCTTGGAGGAACAAAACAAATAAATCAATTTCTCCACCCCCTTCTCTCATTCCCTCCGTCCCCCTCCAGAAACCACAGATGAAACCAATATTAAATAAGTGTCACACTGACGGCTGTCATATGGGACACACAGCAGAGCAGGAAGGACAATTAATGATTTACCATCCGACACCGAGATCAGCCAGAGGAATGTGAATGAGAGACAATGTTGAGTAAATGTTGGAGACGCGCTGACACTTAAATAAAGAGTGTGAGATTCAGATAGATTATAGAGGATATTAAGACTAAGAGACGCTTAAAATGTAGGCCCGCAGTTTGGCGTCCGTCTTTTGGAGTGCAGCGTTTTCAATAAACATTCAGCCAGCTGCAATAATATTCACAGAAATAAACACTCAGACTCACCCACACACACCGGCCAACAGACGCTTCTAAATGCAATCGAACGGTTTTGTTATACAAGTTTACTCGCTTGCGCTGATAAGGAATCAGCGATACGATCTAGGTCAATAACTCATTGTCATGGATGACACCATCAATCGCTATCTTATCGAATCGTACAATCAGGGCGCAGTTTGATTTTCGGTCTCTCTCGCATGTACACACTGGGCAAGCGCTTTGTCCCTCTGTACAGGCGCTGTGCATTCCATTCCCAGAATGCTCCTGGAGACCAGAGGAGAGCCCTCGCGTTCAGAATCCCAAAACAGGAGGAATTCCTGAGGTATACAGACGATAAGAAATCAAGAGTGGGAGACCGAGGGAGAAATATGCAGAGTCATAAGAAAACTAATCTTAGTAACAGAAGGTGCTGTTAGTGGGGTTGTGTGTGCTGGGGGGTATTTCCTTACCCCCTCTGCTTGTTTTCAGTGGGCCAGTCTCAACACTGGGGTCTGCAGGCAGGCCTGTAGGGCTTTATTTTCCCAAAGCTGGAGCCACCGAGCTGTACAGCCTGTACAGACTTTGTGTTATTACAGAGCAGAGGCAGGAGGGGTGTTCAGCGCTGAAGCAGCACAATCCAACATCCAACCCACACTCTAATCCTCTCTTACCACCCAGTGAGAAGGAGAGATAGACAGAAAAAGTGAAAGAAGGGTGGACGGATGCTGGCCCGTCGCGAAAATTCACAGGTCAGAATTTTTCTCCCCCAGGCGCAACGAGTAGGCACAGGGGTCAAGGTTCCAGTTGTCCCCCCGATGGCGGTCCTGAATGGATGGATGAATGGTGAAAAGTTGCAAATGGTCATTGAAGATTCTGTATGGATGAATGGACTGATCTTCGTACAGCAGGTGTCATGAGACTGCTAATGCCCGACCACCCAACGTGCATTTTCCGCATTATTCTGCAGTGTTCCTCAAATATTCAGGTGAACATTGGTCTAGACTGCTTTTTAAGTGTTTTGGATGTTTAGATTGGAACAAACCTTACTATAGGTCACTAACACTGTTGCATTAGGTTTCGATGGTATTTTCTTAGTAATAGATAAATGTATACACCAGGCCATTTAATCAGTCTATATTTGACTTTTTTGAGGCAGGTCCAAAATTGACCAAGTATTTCTCAGAGCATAATTTTAAATATAATATATATAGGCCTATTCAAAATTATGCTCTGAGAAATACTTGGTATATATATATATATATATAGTAGTAATTTAAATATATATTGTGTAATTAAGTTTAAAATATGTGCAAACATTTTGCAAACAACTTATGTGCTTGTCTTTTTTTTTAGTAGATATTTCTATTGCTCTATTGTTAACAAATAGGAGTGTGTTTATGGGAATTTTTTGACCATTCTTCTAGAAGTGCATTTGTGAGGTCAGGCACTGATGTTGGACGAGAAGGCCAGTCTCCACTGTAATCATCCCAAAGGTGTTCTATCGGATTGAGGTCAGGACTCTGTGCAGGCCAGTCAAGTTCCTCCACACCAAACTCGCACATCCATGTCTTTATGGACCTTGCTTTGTGCACTGGTGCGTAGTCATGTTGGAACGGGACTGTTCCCACAAAGTTGGGAGCATGAAATTGTCGAAAATGTCTTGGTATGCTGAAGCATTAAGAGTTCCTTTCACTGGAACTAAGGGGCCAAACAACAAACTTTACACTTGGCAAAATGCAGTCCAGCAAGTACAGTTCTCCTGGATGCAGCTGCTCAGCCACTGGAAACCCATTCCATGAAGCTCTGCTCTTGAGCTAATCTGAAGGCCACACAAAGTTTGGAGGTCTGTAGCTATTGACTTTGCAGAAAGTTGGCCTGAAAAACAACCCCCACACCATAATCCCCCTTCCACCAAACTTCACACTTGGCACAATGCAGTCAGGCAAGTACCGTTCTCCTGGCAACCGCTAAACCCAGACTCGTCCATGGTCCATCGGATTGCCAGGCGGGGAAGTGTGATTCGTCACTCCAGAGAACAGGTCTCCACTGCTCTAGAGTCCAGTGGCGGTGTGCTTTACACCACTACACCCAATGCTTTGCATTGCACTTGGTGATGTAAGGCTTTGATGCAGCTGCTCGGACATGGAAACCCATTCCATGAAGCTTGCACTGTTCTTGAGCTAATCTTGAGCATTGACTCTGCAGAAAGTTGCCGACTTCTACGCACTGTGCGCCTCAGCATGCGCTGACCCCGCTCTGTGATTTTACGTGGCCTACCCCTTCATGTCTAAGTTGCTATTGTTCCCAATTGCTTCCACTTTGTTATAATACCACTAACCGTTGACCATAAAATATTTAGTAGTGAGGAAATTTCACAAATGGACTTATTGCACAGGTATCACAATACCACGCTTGAATTCACTGAGCTCCTGAGAGCGGCCCATTCTTTCACAATTGTTTGTAGAAGCGTCTGCATGCCTAGGTGCTTGATTTTATAGACCTTTGGCCATGCAGTGATTGCAACACCTGAATTCAATGATATGGAGGGATGTCACAATACTTTTGGCAATTTTAACGTGAACTCACACTTTTAATATTATCATAATATATTTAATTTTTAGCTATTTTAGACACTGTAGATTCACCAGTAACTGTGACCAGAAATAAAACGCACACTTTCATATAACTCCGCATAGGTAAAGGGATTAAATAAGTTAAATATCTTATGATGTCCGTGATCATTTAGTTGCATTACCTTTGCGGCGTAAACGGGTCTTTGTACAGCGATGCGCGACTTTTTTGAGCTTACCAAATCCCAGCAAGATTCCCTGTTGCCTACTTCACCCATGTCTCTTGTGTTGAAGGATTTCATTAAGGATGCGCGCGGTCCCTTAAGACCGAGACCGGTGACTACATAATTCATACCGGGGGGAGTGACTTAGTGCCCGTGCTTTTCCTGCCTGTATAAAACCTGAAGTTCCACTTAAACTCACTTACAGATGGAGAGACCCAGCCGCTTAGTTCCCAGTCTAGTCAACCCGACGTGACAGCACCATAACCCAAAGCGTCGCTACTTTCCTAATGCATATGCTGAGAGCTCAGGCTTTAGAGTAATAATATATCCAGGTGAGGTGATCTGACGCGCGGTTTTTTCTCTCCCACGCATCTACCCCCGTGCGCGCGTTCAGCCCTTCGGCTCCATGACGGGACTGTGTGCGCTCTGCCTGACCGCGCTGCTCGCAGCATTCGCCCGGCTGGCTGAAAGCGTCAGCCCAGTGGTCCGATGCGAGCCGTGCGACGACGGGGCGATGGTGCTGTGCAAACCGTTGCCTCGGGACTGCGCCGAGCCGGTAAAGGAGCCGGGCTGCGGGTGCTGCATGACTTGCCCGCTGACCGAGGGCCAGGCGTGCGGAGTGTACACGGGGCGCTGCGGTACCGGGCTGAGCTGTCAACATCGCCCCGGGGAGAGCAAACCTCTGCAAGCTCTGCTGGAGGGACGGGGCGTGTGTGCGAAGGCACCGGACAAAAAGCAAAGCGGCAATCCAACGCATGGACACGGTAAGCGCACAGTCTGTGTGTGAATAATGTAACGTACAGCACTCACTCTCCGCGTGACACTGTCTGCTAGTGTATATGCGCAGTGTTGAATTTATTCAACGGGGTCGGAATTTCTGTCAGTATAATTTGACAAAATAAAGACAACAAAACTTTTTGTAATGTATACTTACGGTTTTTTATTTTACATGTTTAATAAAATGATAAATTGTATCAGGACGTCGATGTTAGCGTCCGATAAGCGCTCGAGCAGCCTACTGTTGCTATGGTTACCTCTCAGGCGAAGACGATTTCTTAGCGAACGTCTATTTAAGTGCATTCTCACTTGTGATCTAACTTTTTTGGTTGCTGAAATGTTGTTTCTAAACATTTATACATTCAACTAAGTAAACCCACATATTTAAAAACTTTGGCAGTGTATAAATAATAAAATAATAATAATTAAAACCAGCCTAAGATGGTTTGCTGGTCTTAGCTAGTCACAGAGCTTGGTCAGACTTAGATATACCCAGCCTTGGACAGAATGGGAGACCGGGTAAGACTGTAACTATCTTAGGATATTTTTTTCCAAAGTGAAGCTTTAATTAGTGGGGTCAGACACCCAAATCCCCCATAATTCACAGCCTGTTTATGTGTGGTGTCTTATACATCCCAACAAGCATTGTCCACACTGTTGGGGTGAATGGCTTCTGTGCCCAGTTACATTTCAGTGCGAGTTTACTCTGCTGTGCGTAACATGGTTAATATGTTCAGGTATTGGGAATGCTGCTGCACTCATAGTCTGCCTTTTTCTCACTGTAGGGGTTGGGGAGCTTTCTCATTTGACAGCCCATAAGATGTAGCACAACTTCACTGCACCCGTGCCACTAAATGCCTATTCTTTAGACATTAGCACCTTCAAAGTCTAAAATGGTTGTGGGTTACTCCAGACAAACAAGATATAGCCTTGTTGACAATCCCGATATGTATTTTCTGTAGTGTTTTTAACACATTACGCTGGTAATACATCCCAACAGGTTATTTTCTGCCTGATGTGATATTGTAATTTTAAACATGACAGTTTTAATCACTGGTAGGTCATCCTGAGCAGGTTTCAGAACACCGGCGTGACGCAGTGACCTCCTTTAACAGGCAGTCGTCGTGAAGTCCAGCCACCGTGATGTGGCCCCACACTACCGCCGTTGTTCTCGAGGTTCAGCGCTACAGCAGCTTCTCTATGCCGTTTTATGTGTGTGGTGTGAATGTGTGTGTGTGAGAGAGAGCCAGAGATGGAGAGAGAAACAGCTCTGTGTATCTTTGTGTGTGCACTAAAATTTGGCTTCACCAACCCAATCGTTAAGAATGCCACATTCGTTTATATATAGGCCCTGCAGAAGAGCGGAGATCACCGTTTTGTGAATGATGCTCTCTGGCTGTTTACTGGCTCAGGGACTCCTGAGCTCTCCATTGAGAGCTTCAAGATACAAGTGAAATGGCAATGATTTGGCACATCTGACAAAGCGTTCCTGGGGGTTTTCAGAATTTCTAGCAAATTCTTTTCTTGGAGAGCGAGATGAGTACCTACCTGTGTCAAAGCTTTTATTGTGCCATGCATTTATCAGCTTACGCCTAGCCAAGCGCGTTCATCCATGTGAATTCCTTGAGAGAGGGAAGGCTGCGGACCCGCACAACCAAAATAAGTGGCGTTCTTGGTCATAACTGACGTCAAGCTACCCGACCGAATTTGTTTTTACCTTCTCTAGTTATTTGTCCGAGCCGCAGTGGTGTGTTGAAGCAATCAACCATGACATTGTCACACACACAAAGGCTATTGTTAGGACCCAGAGTCACTTTTAAAAAGCAGTTTGGGGGCGCCAACTGTTTTACAGTAGTGCCTTACCTCATGTTTTCTCCCTCCGCTGCCCTTTCATTTGAGCCCATGCTGCTTTTCAGTGCTCCTTTCCCATCATACCACACTTTATGGTAATTACACACTTTGGCCAACCAGAGAGCAGGGCTCCATTGCCATGGTGTGCGTGGCTCTACCCCATGGCTCTGCCACACATGAATTATGATATTTTTGCAGGGCTTGATTGGTCTGGTAGCAGTGTGGCCCAGGGTGATTCTGGGTGGGAACAGTGGCGGAGCAAGAGGAATAACAGATTATGAGGTTATAAGTTCTGACGTTGTTGGTGCGTGTGCAGTTATATACTTAATCATGCTGATTTCTCAGAAGAGGCGTATTCGGACTCGACAGTGAAGTTTACCTGCCGTGTGCCCAGTCGCACTCACTTCTACTTTCAATAGGAAAAAAAAACCTCTGCGTCTTTTTTACCCTCTCATTCACGCTCTGCCCATTTCGCCAGAGTGATAAATTGTTTGCTCATTTGGGATTGAACAAATACATGAGGTTGAGTGACTCAAAACGGGCCACTAGGTGCTGGGAAAAGTCATAAAAAGTTCTAAAAGTTTACATTGGGGTTAAATATTGACGTTTTCCAAGTTCCTGAATTAGATGGCCCTCCATTATCTTCCTCTATCCTGGATTTGTTTATGTGAGAGGTATGGTGGGTCATGCAAGGGAAGCAGGCTGCAACTTGTTGCACATGTTGTTTGCTGTCATTATATGTGCTCATTACAATTACTTACCTTGTTTCGAGTTATGTTGCTGTTATTGTTGATGTTGTTGTTGATGTTGTTGTTGTTGTTGCTGTTATGTCATCGTCAGCGAAGACATAGCTTAATTCTGGTTTGGAGTGCAGCTTCCATGGCTACATAGGAGTGTTTGGTGTGCCACAAGTGCGCACATACACACACAGAAAATCTGTTTTCACTTAACTCTTCCTCTCTGCTGAACTCTGTCCACTATCTCTACAGTTCTTCAAAATATTCAAATCTTTCTGACTCGTGCAGTGCACCTTCATCTATCTCCCGATGCCAGTCCCCTCTCCCAGTTTGTCTCTCTCACTTTCCATATTTAATGGCCCATTTCTTCTGCTCCAGCTGTTTATTAGTCTCTCGTTCCTGCGAGAGCTCTGCTTTGTTTTGTACGGCCAGAGACTGAATATTTATTCAACAGACAAGAGCTGTAAAACCCCAAGAGGACAGCATGTTTAAACCAAATGCCATAATTCATCTTCGCCCAGCACTCTCGCCATGCATTTGTTGAAGCTGACAAATGCACTCCTTGCCGGACCCTTTACTGGTCAACTGCTTTTGCTTGCATTTGAGAAATTACAGCGCAGTTAGTGAAAACAGAGATTAGAGTGCAATTTGGGACATTGTGTCTCAAGTGCTCACATTTTGTCCACTATAAATGGTTGCTCAAAGGCACATACGAAAGAGTGATGAAGTTGTCCTGCAAAATCAGTGTCCGGCGGCTAGCTCTCTACATTTAGCTTATTGGCAGATGTTTTCTTATCAAAGTGCCATACAAGTGCAAATATTTTGTCTGGGAGAATTCAAGGTCATGTTTTAAAAAGGCGCAATAAAAGTGGTCTATACGACTTGTGTGCATAAAAAGGCATATATACATTTTCTGGGAGGAACAGAAATCAAGCATTCCACGTTAGTTCAGGCAGGCCATGTAGTCAAGCTCCGCTATCAGCTGATTGGAAAAACCCCGCCCATATCAGCTGATCCGATTCCTATGCACTCAATTGGCAACTCTCAAACAGGGCGCCTTACTTAAGCGTAGCTTCAGTTCAATCTGCCTGCTTGGCTGCTTCTGCTGCACACTGCTTTGCAACCCACCTCCTCCCCAGCTCCTCCTTAAACTGTGTTTAACTTAATGTCATTCTGTTGTCATCGATGCATACTCTGTTCTAAACGGGGGATTTAGCTGCCCTCCCAGTTTAAAAATGGAAGGTTGTTCCCAGAATCTGCTGCTGTTCCCTGTCTTGGCTTTTCACGGGGCTCATGAAAAGGATGGGGAATTTAGAACAGAGCCATATCGCCAAATGTACATTTTTGCAAAATATGACTGAACCCCATTTATCTTGCTATTTGCTTCAAATCCTGTTCATGTTTCCACACGTTCCAACTTTGCAACTTCATGATACTGTACATGTAAGGACCGGTGGAAATCCGCTTCTTATATGGTGTAAAGTGTGCTATGCTTTCGACTGTACACAAGCAAAGAAGATCTTCTATGCTGTCTAAACCTACTGAAACATCACACAAAGTGTGATCACGTTTTTAGTTTGACAGTCACTGGTCACCATCCCATTCACTTTCATTGTATGGAAAAGAGCAGCCTGAACATTGTCCTCAATTTGTGTTCCATGGAAAAAAAATACATGACGCGAGGATGAGTAGATGATGACAGAGCTTGAGCTAACTTTTCTTGTAATGGATCTTGTAGTTAAGAGTAAATAATAATTAAGTGAAATTGGGATGTTGATGCAAATGCACTAAAAATACATCTCTAATGTTATTTAGTAGGATAAGTATAGGGTTCGCAAATTGAGGAATGGCGTGGGATTAGAGAAAAGGACATTTAAACCACAATGAAACCACGTTTGCATTGAATAGATTTTGTGAGCACCCACAGCAAAGCTTCAGCTGGGAACAGAGAGGAAAGCATGTGATGTTTGTTGGTTAGACCATCCTACCAGACCATGTTAGTGAAGGCAGGCAAACGTTCTGTCCTGCAGCCGTATTTGGTTTCTGGGTTTCGGGTCAGGTGGTCTGTCCTCCGCCTATAACGATTGTAACTTAGGGCACTATAAATACTCTCACTCCTTCACTTCCCCATCCCCCTTTCTATATCTCTTTCTCTTCTACTGCTTTTTTCTCTGTGTCTCTCTGTTCTCTGTGACTGTGTATATGAGCTTTTACACTTTTAGTTGGTGAGGCTTCATCTTACATCTCATGTTTGCTTGTAAAAGCGCGTTGAAAGCCTATTCTGAAGGGAAGAATCTTAGAATAGAGCTGTTCGGTCTGTAGTCCTAAAACCTGGAAGAGAATTAGCATTTTCTTGCCATGGGTTTTCCAATGGATTTTTAGAATTGCGGTTTTTCGATTTATGAGTGAAATAAGGTCTGTGGTGAACGTTACTTGAAGAAACTTTCACATTTTGTTCCACAACATAAATTATACAGTCATAGCTCAAATAAAAATTTTGAAGCTTCTCTGCTTTTTTTAATTTAAAAAATGTAGTTTAATAAGTACCACAGGTTTGACAAATCAGATAACTGTTGTAGCCTTATATGTAGCAAATAAAAATGTAAGCTTTTAGGTATGACTCAATAAGTCATAGTTAGTAGTGTTAGCCATATTACTCATAAATCAAACCTTATTTATAACTCGAAAACCGCTATGCTAAAAACCCAATCTATAGGAAATATAGATGTTTATGGTTCGTGCTATTCCAAGAGTGTCAAATCCTGTTCTGAAGGGCCACTGTCTTGCAGAAGTTTAGAGCCAATCCTCATTAAACGCATTTGAATTAGCTAATCAAGGTCTTCAAGATTACTAGAAACTTCCAGGTAAGTGTGTTGGGGCAGGTTGGAGCTAAACTCTGCAGGATGTTGGTCCTCCACGAGCGGGATTGGACCCCCCCTGTGCTATTCTGTTTTATTTGAAAAGATGCAGTTGTATGAATGCTTCTCTTGATAATTGTCCGATCTTACATGCATATTAATACACTTCGGTTTTGATTCAGATAACCCTAAAGAGGAAGGAGAGGAACATATCTCCAACGGTACCAGGGCAACAGGCGTCGGGGGGGCTGAGATGATGCAGCACACGACAGTTGTTCCCGGGGACACACAGGGAGGTCTGAGGACACCATTAGAGCCCAAAGATCCTGCGCTACACCCCAATAAACTGGCGGTGATGCAAAAAGATCGAATCAAGAAAACCCAGAGCTATAAAGTGGATCAAATATCCAGCGAGGTCCACACAGATATTCACAACTTCAGTCTGGAGTCGAAGAGAGAGACTGAATATGTAAGCACTGGCTGCACTTCCATCAGAATGCATTTCTAAGACAAAGCATGTGTTGGAGTAGAGTGCATTATATTCCTTGTTTGTATCTCCAATCTCCTGATGTGTTCGTAAGTAGGATATTTCCTGTAACTCTGTGTTCTCTGTGTGTGTTTGTTCAGGGTCCGTGTCGTCGGGAGATGGAGAGTGTTATAAAGATATTTAAGATCACAGATGTGCTGAACGCAAGAGGCTTCCGCATTCCAAACTGTGACCAAAAGGGGTTCTACAAGAAAAAACAGGTAATTACTTTTTACCCAAGTGCCTTGACTTCTCTTCTGCAGATGCTTTTTGTTTAAAGTCACTTACATTGCCCCAACTACAGGGCCTATCCCATTTGTAGCTAAGTACCTTGCTCAAAGGGGAAGTAGGGATTCTATTTTTAGAACATCCTTACCTGGGATCAAACATGCAACCTTTGTGTAATCAGCCCAGATTCTCAAACTATTATTCTACCACCATCCCTGTACATGACGATAAGTAACTGTCATGGCAACTTACACAACAGTATTGGAAACTTGGGTGGGGGCCTATTTATATGTGCATGCTGGTTCTTGAAAGTCTGTGTTGTTTCTTCAGTTGACGGGGTGCATCAGTGAGTATGAACAAGAGAAGGTAGTTGGTGGGGGCAAATGCAATTCTCGGAAATTTGTGAGTCACCCGCAACTCCCCTATTAAGAGCATGAGTCAAAGGGCCTTGTCTGAATGGCCCTAATGAGTTTGGGTAAAATTGGGGCAAACAGATTATTTGTTGGTTTTTCAAAATGGAAAACCTCTCTGGCGGATACCACAGTGACCATGAAGGTCTAGTGACAACACTGTGGCCACTTTACAAGGTATAGATAAAGAAGGAAAGGTTTCGAAAAGAGGATGAGTTTTAGAATTTAAAATCGAATGTAAAGCACGTGTTGCTAAGGAGCTGCTTCATGCTGAAACTGCAGGGTATGAGGTGTACCTCTGTAGGAGTGCACTGGTATGCACACATACACCTGCACATATGCTTAGTGAGAGTTGAACATGTGACCATTTTTTGGGGTGGGAAAAACGGCTAAGCTCTAAGGCTGGAATATCAGAAAGGAGAAAAAGTGATAACAGGTTCAGGTTGAATATCTCAAGAAACATGTTCAGCAAACCCTCAAGGTGAGAGACAAGGGTCTTACAGATGGTTTGCATGAGTATCTAAGAGAGGTTCATAGAAGCACCTGCAACAAATAAAAGTTTTGGAGACCGTGTAAGTGCAAATCTGGCTTGTGACATTTTCCAATCTGGTTCTTGCCCTCTGTATTCTGTGAGCATTTCAAATTAATGTTTGAAAGAAAGGAGAATGACAGGTTAACAAATCAAGTAATCGATGTCCATCAGTTGGTTTTACAGCGCCAGCAGGAGACATAACAAACCAGCAAAAGACAAACCGTATACTTGAGCACAAACAACATAATAAATCTAAACCATGCCACATCCTATGCTGTATCTGGCATGCATAAATATAGCCTAGTTTATTTGGTGAGATCAAACCCCTTCGCTTGGATCTCTGGTAATAACAGAGGAACATCTGCATGACAGGCTGCGTCCACACACGAGACTGTGCCTGATGAAGATCAAGCTGATCAGATTGCCCTCCTATTGACTCCAACTGAAATTGCTTTGCTACCATCATGGTGGTTTGAGCCGAAGCCTGAGTCTCGGTCAACCCTGAGATCGCAGTCATTAATTTTTATTTCGGCACCAAAAACAAACATGCACATACCCCTGTGCATACATACTCACACAAGTGAACTGTAGATGTCCTGGGTGCCTAGGGGTCCCTGCACTCCCCGGAATAAGATCTGTAATGGGAGCGTTTGTGTATGTATGTGGGGGTATGTGTCTGAAGGCCGTTCTCGTGGAGGGCAGAGTCCAATCCATGCTAATTTTAGCCTTGATTATATGAATTGGCTCAGTGTGTTAGCGGAGGCCAGGCATGCCGGCCCCAGTGCCACCAACCTCACCCCCCCTCCACTCTTCCCAATCCAGACGCATCTCTCACCCATGTTACTGTACTGAAGCTTTGCTCGGCCCCCTGATTTGCTGGCTCTCCTGGCTCTCCCAGGGCCAGGCAGTCCACTTAAGCTCTCACGCTGAATAGGATCTCAGTGATGCGGGGTGAGAGACTAGAAGAGAATGCCAGGCATGCTGGGAATGATCCAGAGTGCACACGCTCTCACTCAAATACCAATACACAGATACGGTCACCCATACACCAAATACAAACACAATAATTTACGTTTCACAAAGACGTAGGCTTTTCCAAGATAGGCCTATCAATTCCCTCTCATTCTGACTTGAGGCTGCGTCGATATATATTCATACTGGCTATTTGTCTAGTTTCTATGCTTGCAGTTGCACCAAAATGACTATATAATGATCATGTACTCCAGTGGCAGCGTCTGTCCCAAACGACATACTACCTAACAGACACAAACACACTGCACGTAGTCTGGCAAAGAAAACAACCACCGTTCTTATTCACATGCAGTTGTTGCATTCACATATTGTGTATGTGTGTGTGTGTGTGTGTGTGTTTTATGAGTCTGTGTTTACCCTGTGGCTGCTTTTAATGCCCTTCCGCCTTCCTGCTGCCCATAAGGGCATCATTATGGGCCAGCGCTGACTGAGGCTTGCTTTGTGACACACACACACACACACACACATACACACACACACACACACACATTATATATATATATATATATATATATATATATATATATATATATATATATATATATATATATATATATATATATATATGCATATGCAGTCAGACAAACACACATACACATGCTCTCTTTCTCCCTCTCTCACATACACACTCACACAGGTCCGTTGTGTTGCAACCTCCAAAAATCACCACACTGACAGGGGTGTGCTCCACGCCCCCTAAATATACCTCTGTCCTTCTCTGATACAAACACACATACACACACACACACACATCTGTAGACATACAGAAATCAATCATCAATAAAGCCGCTGTGTATTTTGAGTGTATTGGAATGACTTTGGGGTCTTATGAGATGCCGGTTAGAGTATGACATCATGTCTTAATTAGGTGTGAAGTTACCAGCATTTCTTTCCTGTAGCTCAAACAGTAGAGCATGGCGCTAGCAACGCCAAGGTCATGGGTTCGACTCCCAGGGAAAGCAAGAACTGACAAAATGTAAAATGTGTATCTTCAATGCAATGTAAGTCGCTTTGGATAAAAGCATCTGCCAAATGCGTAAATGTAAATTTAAGTTCACATTGAAATTAAAAATGTGACATGACACAATTGCAGCCAATCAGAATATATTTCATTATTATGTTTATGTAGACAGAGATTTGGGACTAAATATATTTCACTCGGGGTGGGGCTAGCAAATAAATAGAAACTGAGTGCCCAACAAATTGTCTGGTTTGGACAAAAACATTGATTTACATTGAAGATATCACTTTTATTGCCTGTTTAGGACACTGCGGTACAATGAAATACATTGCTAGTCATTGTTAGTCCCTCTTACATTAGACAGAATGCATCTCATGTGCCTGTGTAGTCTGAATGGAACATTCCCATAATACATAGCAGCTCAGCACAGAGTAGTTTCCTGCAGGGCTTAATTTGTGCCGGAACAAGCAGGATCCGGATCCACCTCCTCTGGAATTGGATCCAGCACCTATTTTAGTGAATCCCCCCACCACATACGCCCCTGCAAAAAAATTATGTAATGACCATATGTTTAATGAATAATCGTGGTCCATATAAAAAACATATGTGCAATTAGTTATTATATGTTTATTAGTTATTAGTCAATTTCCCTTATACCCAATATACATTTATAAGCAAGCGTTTTGCACTTTTTTAATTTGTATTCCGTGAGCACAGCCCCTCAAACATGTCAGATCCATCACCGGTTTTTGTTCCGGGACTTCATAATTTTCAAATTAAGCACTGGTTTCCTGTACACTCATTCTTCCTATTTTGCTCAGACGCAGACATAAACTCATAACTAAACAATTAAAAAGTCTTTTGAAAGTGATATGTTACTTATTTAGGAAAATACAAATATTTGTTATAGCAAAACCATGAAGTGGTTGCAGAGAGCAGTGAAATTGAAAGGATGAGTGTAACATTTGAAGCAGCCCCTTGTAGAGGCCAGGTTTCATTCCCAGACTTCTCTTGTTCTGCTTGAGGTATTTTAATTTGGTACTCTTTCAATAAAAAAACGCTTTTGATCTCTCTTTCACTCTTTCTTTCTCTCTCTCTCTTTCTGACTCATCCACTCCTTTCTTGTCTTTTTATCTGTCTTTCCATAGTTCTTTCTTTATTTCGTTCTTTCTTGTTTGTCACCTCCTTTTTTTCCCTCATGTCTGAAAGAATAAATTTTTACTGATGAATGTACCACCCGAGGACGTGTGTGTGTATGTGTGTGTGTGCGCGTGTGTTTGTTTGTGTGTGTGTGTATGTGTGTATTTGTTTTGCCTGTGTAGTATAATAAGCTCCAGATGACTTTGAGTCGATGCCAGTTTCCTAAAATAGTCCTAGCAGCTCTTTAACGGTCCATGGCAAATATTTTAGCTTGGTCAAATTTACCTTCTCACTTTCAACTGTTTTTTAAACACAAAATCACAGTTCCATCAGCAGCAGGCTGACAGGGGCATTTAAGCCTCTCATAAAAGCAAAACTGGGTTGTGTGTGTATCTTTATGTTTATGAATTTCGATATTCACAAGTTGTCAAAACTTGCATGCAAATAATCAGCAAATGCAAACAAGGGAAGTACACACCGCGGAACATTTTTCATTACTGTACGTGTGTGTGTATACACCTCACTGTGTCCATTAAATACAATTTTTTGATACATTGATTTTTCTATTTCTCATAAACACACACTCACTGTGAATGGCAGGCGTGCATTCTTCCAACTTAGATGTGATGTTTGACTTGCACATGTCTCCAAATCACTGCCAAAGCAGAGAAAGACAGAGAGAGACAGAGACATAACTATACTCACTCATAGGATAAGCATGTTTTGATTTTCAACGTGATATGCATTGTTAGTTATTGTAATTGTAAAACCTTTAATGGTTATACACTATTAATTGAAGTTACATTTAGTTACATTATTTTTATAATATTTTAGTTACATTTAGAGAAATGCTTAAAGGAACACTCCACTTAAAAAAAAAAAAAAAAAAAATAGACTCGTTTTCCAAGTCCCCTAGAGTTAAACAGTTGAGTTTTACCGTTTTAGAATCCATTCAGCCGATCTCTTGGTCTGGCGGTAGCACTTTTAGCATAGATCATCGAATCTGATTAGCATCTCCCTCAAAAATGATCAAAGAGTTTAGATATTTTTCCTATTTAAAATTGAATTCTTCTGTAGTTACATTGTGTACTAAGACTGACAGAAAATGAAAAGTTGTGATTTTCTAGACCGATATGGCTAGGAACTATAGGCTACTCTCATTCCTGCGTTATATTCAAGGAACTTTGCTGCCCTACCATGGGTGCAGCAGGCGCAATGATATTATGCAGCCCCTGAAAATAGTCCCCAGCACGCTCCCTGTGCTAGCAGGTTGTTTTTCAGGCACTGCGTAATATCATTGCGCCTGCTGCAATGATCTATGCTAAGCTATGCTAAAAGTGCTACCACCAGACCCAGAGATCGGCTGAATGGATTTGAAAACGGTAAAACACAACTGTTTAACTCTAGAGGAGTTAGTAAATGAGCCTATTTTAAAAAAAAACAGTGGAGTGTTCCTTTAAGGGCTTTCCGATCCAAATCAGCTAGTACATTTACAAAAGTGCTCATCACAACTAATAAAAATCTTTAGTTTTTTGTTAAAAATGTCTTGAAGAGATTTGACAGTTAGCCAACCGTGTTAGGCTCAAATCTCCACGGCGTGATATCAGGATATCTTATTGTATCTAATCAAAAGAGCTTTTCTTAACTAGTTATTGTTAACTATGCTAACCCAAAGTATACTTTGATGCAAACTCTTAGCATATACAATATATACAGCCGAACACATTGGCTGCATCCGAAATCACATACTTCCCTACTATATAGTAGGCGAAAACAGTGTGACAAAAGAAGTATGTCCGAATTCACAGTACTCATAAAGGAGTAGGCAAAAAGTACCCGGATGACCTACTACTTCTGGCTAGACTCTGAAGTGTGAATTCGATGGACACTTTACTATCCCATGAGGGCACGTTAGAGGATTTATTAATGGCAGTGAAGCGACATAACTGACACTGGTAGGTCACATGATAATGACAACTTGGCGAATGTAGTGCGTCCGGATTACACTCATACTACATACATTCATACTATATAGAACTTACTTTTTTAGTGGTCGTGAAGTAATTCAAAATATGTAACTACTAAAGAGGGTATGCGATTTCGGACGCAACCATAGCCTTTCAAAGTGTACTTTACCATTTGATATTGTGCGTGAACACAGGAGCTCAACACGTGCACTAGAAAGTTTCATCCTTGTCCATTGTCTGTTATTTTTCTCAAGAAGTTATGAGCGAAAAAATAAATGTCTTTGTACTTGCAACTATAGTTGCAATGGCGGGTTCTGTCTTGTTCTGTCTCTTGTTCGTCTGGGATTCATTCTAATTTACGTAATTATACTGAAAATGACTTTGGGATTAAGCTGGTAGCTTGCTAACCGAAGCCAAACTGAAAACTTCATTAAAGCTTCTTTTATGTAATATGAGTTAAAATGTATTATCCTCAGACTAAATACAGCAAATTACATTTGAGTGTCAAGAAAAAAAAAAATCAAGTCATTAAATCATTTGCACACTGCAATATAAATGTAATGCGATTCATCAGTGCAGGATAAATGGCAAAAAATAATAATCAGTGCACTTGATTATTACAGTAAATTACAAAAGAGAATGAAATATTTCAAAAGATTTCACTTGCTCTGTCTCTCTACTCCTTATAGACTTCCCCTTGAATCCCCTCTGGCATTCTTTTACCACGATCTCTCTCCCCCTTTCTCTCTCTGGCTCTAGCATTCGTGTTACTCTCTCTCACCTAAGTGTGATGCAATGAGAAATGTGTGTTTATGCCACTGTCTCTTCCATTTGGAGCATGTTGTCTGTTTTGCATATACCCGTCCAAATATCATATGGTTATGCATTTCTCTTCCTGTCTCACCCACTCTCTCCGCAGTGCCGTCCATCCAAAGGGCGCAGAAGAGGTCACTGCTGGTGCGTGGACAAGTACGGACAGTCTATACCCGGCTATGAAGGAAAGGAGAAAGTCCACTGCCAAAACATGGAGTCGAAGTGAAGGGGAGAGAGAGGCCGAGCGGTGGAAACAGGGAGACAAAGAGGGATATCTCCCCTGAAGAACTACATGAATACAGATTCAAAAGTGCTGTCCCAAAGCTGACCTCCCACTTGTATGCTGAGGCATGGACTCACGTGACCAGCAGCTCACTTTACACTTCAGGAGAGTGGGGAGAACGAGAGGAGGAGACAGAGAGAGTGTCATGTCTTCTGTTTTGGACTGTATCCCGAGGGGGAAGTGTGAAAATAATCAAGCAAATTTCAGTAACGCACGCTAAGTCTGAACATATGTACTCTTGTGTATGTGAGGGACGTTGTGTACTTGTTCCGTGTGCATAGGTAGTCTCTCTCTTCTGCTATAGCGTGTATTGATCTCTGCCATGACTATCAGTGACTCTCTCTTGGTCCCACTTCCTGTTTCCGCCCTCCTGGTGTAGCGTCGTTTAAACTGGGCATGCTCAGTGGCACTAGGCGGCTCTAGCCATAGACTCCATCTGAAGCACAAGCACTTCATGCACTTTGGCCCCTCCTGAACACGTACTCCAGCCTGTTAGTATGGCCAACAGTTTGATTATACGTTAAAAAAAAAATGTTTTGACCAATTGTAAACGATTCTATACCAGGACATACTTAGATGAATGCCCTATTGAAATTATCTTACATGGGACGCAGAGCTGTTAGCTTGTGTCGTCAGGACAGCATTGATATGCCCCTAAAATGTATCCACACGGGCATTATCTCACTTTCAAAACATCATGAAGCACTTTGAATATAAGATTGTTGCTCCAAACGCTGACTATCATTGTCTTTCACATTTCTAGGCATTTGCTGAAAGCATGTATCTTGCGCGACGTATTTTCTTACGGGTTTGAATGTAACCGTAACGCTACAGTGCCCTGAATTACCGAAATCGCTGTAGCTATGGCAGTTTTTGAAATCAATGCCTTAACGAAACCCGTGTGGAAATGTGTTGCTTTATGGTGCGGGTTGTTTCGCTCTCTGTCTCTCTAAATATCGATACTCAACCCCAGTAGGAAAGCTACAGGCTAACATGGCGGCCATGTTAGACAACCAGGGCTTGTGTTGTTGTCTCAAAACTGACCTCCTGAGAAAAGACTTGAAAGGTGGAGGGTGCCAGAGAGGTAGCCCACACGTTAGCTTATTAGCATAGCGTCGGAAGAAAGCTCACCCCCCTGACAAAAAGACAAACAAAAGACAAACAAAAAAGTTTGGTGCTACACCTTATCTGACTTGATTACGGGGAAAGAGCATACGAGTATGCTAAGCTATTAGCCCTTCCTTAACTTGTAATTGTGTCTTGTCATTTTTTTATATGAATATATATTTTGTTTCAGGCCAGCTAAATGTCTAAAAGGCATGTGAACTTTATGCTAAAAAGATTATTTATCCAAAAAAGAAGTATAAGCTGATCCAAACTATATGTCTTTGAGAACAACTCAGTGACCCGTTGATTGCACAGTAGCCTAGTGAAAACATAGAACTCAGCATATTTTTGGGAATATAATCACTAAAGTCTTTGATTTTTGTTTTAGATTTGTTGTTTATCTACAGTTCGGAGTAGCCGGTGTCTTTTGTTAGTTAAGCAAAGACGCTGCCGTTTTCTGTAAAACTCTTTAGTTTAAATCTTCAGGTTATGTGTAGGCCTTCTATGGTATGAATTAAGCTAAATCTAAGCTTAGCTTTAGCGAACATAAGCTAAACTAAAGTAAAGTGAACGCTAAGATTAAGTAAAGCTGAGGCCAAGCTTGTGTTTCAAAGAACATCAAGGTCAATGTTCAAGCTAGTTGATCTTCAAGAAAGCTTGCCACCCTCATTCTGTGCAATGCCAGGGTCATTCACCCGCAAGTCACTTTTAAAGATCCCTCCGTTCACGGGTATTTGCTTTTTGTTTTTTGTTTTTTTCATTTGAAATCATTTTGATCCTTTAAAAAGCTTTTTATGTTACTAAACTAGAAATTATACAGCTATCACTTTCTTCAAGAAAGGAAATGTTTTTGTTCAAATATAATTTGTATTTAATGCCTTCTTTTTTGAATAAAAATGTAAACACTATTTTTATTTACACGATGACAGATTGTAGTTTCCGAGCTTCTACAAAACCAAAGGGATTGCTCAGCCTAAAATGAAAATTCTTTCATATTCTTTTTTGTTTTATCCAGTGAGACCCAGTGAGGACAGAATCTTCTTTTGTGTTCCACAATACAGATTTGGAATTAATTACAGGAGTTTTATTTTTTGGTGAACTAAACCTTTAAGATTCCAACCAGGAAAGAGCATATGTTTGGTTTGCTTTTAGTATTATTCATTCATTTAGATACGGTGGCTAGTGTCACCGTTAAGAGTTTTAAAACAATGGTTCTTTCACATTAGCTACAGTAATTTTGTCATTAGTATAGCAGAGTGCCGGGGGCAATGGAGATTTAAAATCTCATGTGTGTAACAGGGTCAACATCTTTGAACCGCTTCATTTCACACTCTAGCTTGAGCCCCACACAGGTCATTACTCCTCAAATCTACACAGAGACCCCATTCACATTAGCATAGTTATTCGCTTGTCTGAGCCATGTCAGCGCAGCCAATTCTCAAAAAAGAAGTTGCGATGCCACAATCCATGAAATGAAATTGCTCAAAGACGGTACTTCTTTTTTTACTAATTTAATTTACGATGCCCATAATGAATTCTAGCATTCTTGATACCATGAAAATACTAACTGTAACCACAAGCAATGTGTCGCAATGCAGCATTACTTGCACATTGTGTTTGTTTGGTGCCAGTCAAAACATTTAGTCAAGTGGGGTTGTGTGTTTCCAATGGAGCAACAAAATGCTGTCTCCAGCGGTTTACAAAAATGAGATAAAGGTGTAAAGGTGCCACAGAGGCTGGTCATCAGGCAAAAGGGGAGGGCGTACCGCTGGCCGCCCAGCACAAACACAGCACAGGTCAAAGGCACCGTACAGAGTGAAGCCCGGTTCCCCAAAATACAAAGCTAAAGTTAGTCTGCTCCGTTTGAGATTACCATGATAAGTACACGCATACACGGTTCTGTCTTCAGGCAGTTTTAAATATAGACTGAACATAATCAAGCTTGGCATGAGAAATCGAGAGATGTTTTGCACTTTGTGGTTTGTTAACAGGTTTCCCATTATATTCAGGTGTTGTTGTTTTGTCCTGACTTTGCTAATTGAGTTTGATTAAGGTTTGCTTCCTAGTTCACCGCAGCTTCTCGTCTGACCCGAGGGCTAGTTTAAATGACAGACACTGTGGTGCTTGTAAAGATGATTTATTAAATAGTTCTTTTTTTTTTTTTACCCACAATGACTTACAATTACAAACCATGAAAAATATGTTATACACACATGAGAAAATGCTTTGGAGTGAAGCAACTTCTAAATCTCTTTTCCTCAGTGTAGACATTGCATCGCAAGGAAAATAAAAAATACATGGACCACAGTATGTAGACAACACAAATATGATTGACAAATACAATAAGACTGCTATATCACTTTGATCATACAGGCAAGTATTTTACAAACATAAAAATAGCCCACTTCATAAAAAAAAACAAGAAAAAGAGCTCTTAACTTAAAAGCCGGAGGTAGGAACAGGCAGTTACCCGTTTCAAAAGCTGTGAAGTTCAATACTTTTGAATGTATAAAACACAGAATCCTGGGGGGGGGGGAGCTTCCCACTTTTGTGCCCATTTAATCTCAACCATTTTAAACAAAAACAATGACAATTCATTAGTAAAATATAATAATAATACAAATAAAATAAAATAAAAAACCAGTATAAAAATATGACAATGTATGGTTTGGTCATGCAGTGCTTTTTTCCATTTCATTCCTTTCCATCAAAGCAAGCCTGAAGGAAGTTTAAGACAAGAGACACAGTAATCTATATACATCAAATATACAGATTTACACCATACAAAAATATGTATAAGGCATAAGGAATAAATATTCTTATCCAGATATCGAAATGAATACATTCAGTTTAAATAAATAAGTATGGGTACTTCATGTAAAATACATATTTTCTTTACAGAAAAATAGATTTTCTTTTCTTTTCATTTTTTTTTTTTTTTTGAGAGTTCAGGGAATTTACCAATCAAAAACAGTGTACCTGAATTAAATATCACCACTAACAATAAATAAATACTACGATATTTTTTTAAAAATATAATGATAAAATTCAGTGGTATTACATGTGTGTGAGAGAGAGATCAGTGGTTGAGCTCTTCAGATCCCCCAGTGCATGTGTGTGTGTGTGTGTGTGTGTGTGTGTGTGTGTGTGTGTGTGTGTGTGTGTGTGTGTGTGTGTGTGTGTGTGTGTGTGTGTGTGTGTGTGTGTGTGTGTGTGTGTGTGTGTGTGTGTGTGTGTGTGTGTGTGTGTGTGTGTGTGTGTGTGTGTGTGTGTGTGTTTGTGTGTGTCAGATCAGTGGTTGAGTTCCTCAGGGCACTCGGCATCTGCTGGCAGGTCACTTGATCCAGGAATCTTCTTCCCATTCCAGGATGACACACACCAACACTTCCCCCTCTGACCATCCAGAGACGATTCACACTGCAGGGAAAACGAGACAGAGGG